>VMTU01000087.1:0-54038 GCA_016759055.1 Paramecium bursaria
TAATTAAACAAGGCAAAGTGAAAAATTATTTAGAGATAAACCTTTAGCCTTATGAATAATTTTTTCAATTTCAAGATATAATTAATCATTGATTAAATTTTATAAAAATACTAATACATATATATAAACCTATTCTGCAAATATATGTTTATTTAATTTTTCTTCCACTAAGTTCATTATTTTGTAAATTGGTAAATTGGTATTAAACGAAACTTTTAACCACTTTTTTTAAGGTAAATTTTAAACTTTTCTAAGTCTCCAAGTTATTTTATCGCAATTAATTATTATAATTAAATGTATTTGCTTTATTTAATTTCATTCTCCATATTCGAAATGTACTGATTTTCCTTTATCATGATAATGGTGACTGCTAAAGCATAAAGATCATTTTATAACAAGTTTTATTAAACCTTTTTATTCATGTTTATTTGTGACTAGAGTGCAGGTATTAGAAAGTATTTTGTCCCTTTAATAAAATAAAGTGATTCTACTTTTTCATAAACTTCTGATTTCCATAATCAGATAGCAACCATCCTTTTTCGAGGGTATACAAAATATTTTAAGGTTTCAAATCCCTGTGAGCAATTTTTAATTTATGAAGTGCAATAACTTAATCTAAAATTATTAAAAAAAAAAATATAATAATCATACAAATTAAACTTAGCCCTTTCCATTATTTGCCATTACTACAAAATCTTAATTTCTTTTATCAATCATAACAGGAGTAAACAATTAAAGGCTTTAATCAGGGTATTATATATTCACCATATTATGAATTATGTATTCCTACAGTTTTTTAATAAGGTTTCTCTACAAACCCCAAGTATTTTTTTTATATAATTTGCTTTTTGCTATTCGTAATAAATCCTTAAATAATATATGATCAATTATTCTCGTAGAGTACAGTTCTCTAATTCATGAATTGATCAATATTATCAAATAGGATTTATTCTGAATAAATGAGATTAAAACTAGAGCAATTCGTGCTAAACAAATGTTTATCAAAAGCCAGATGAGATGCTACTATATCTTATATACTGAGAATACTGAGATTGACGTCACCCTGTGTTTTATTCGTCCAACAAAGGCTATCAGTTCTGCTTTTAAAATCGTATTACTAGGACTAAAATATTTATGAAAAGGAGTACATTTATACTTTTCATCATTTAGCCTTCTTCCTGCCTCAAATCGCTTTACATAAAGAATTTTAATTATTTAAATTATAGAATAAATGAGATTTGTTTATTTTAGATTGTGGGATAAAATTTTAAATTAAGTTATATTTTTGTTTTTGATAATTCTGTAACCAAATAACGATGGTTGAGAAGAAAGTTTCTGATTTATTTGAAAGAAATCAAAATAAATCAAGCAAATGATAAATACTTAAATAAATATTTATTTTTTGTATATTATCATTTTAAAATATAATAAATATATTAATCTAATTAATCTAATCAAATGAAAGGACCTAAGTTTATTGATCAAAATGTAGTTAGACAGGTTTGTTTGTAGGAGTAATTTGGCAATCACAAGTTCAAATTACAAAATATAACTTCTGATACTAGTTTATCTAGGAAGGTGATTTGTTAATTATTATACTAGGTAGCTCTTTAGTCGAATGATAAGCACTAGTAAATAAGAGCAAACAAATTTTACACTAAATTCCAAGTAGATCTAATGAAGGAGCAATAAATTTTTAAGGAAAATGCTAAAATATTGAATAGGATAGTCGACATTGGCAATTCTAAATCATAGAGCTAATTAAATCGCAGAGTACTTACTAGATAGAGTTCAGCAAGTTCCTTGAAATCGTTAAATTATTCATTTAGAAAAAAAGAAGGAATGAAAATTGTGGAAGAGAATAAAAGACTAATGCAACGGTTAGAGAGAACTTCATCAACATTTAGGAACAAGGAAGCATATTTGCGAGACTTCAAAAAGTATAATTCAATCAGTATGCTTTAGAACTCAGGAATTAAAGTCCAGGATCTCGAAGTTATCATCTTAAAATAAACAAAAAATGACAAAATTAATTCAAAACTTGTCTAGCAGCCAACAAAAATACCATATAACAGCGTAATAGACATTCAAGAGAAAAACAGAACTGAGATTCAACACAGCTAAACAACCAAGCTACTAAACATCGAGTCTATCTAAATTAAGAATAGATGCTAAGGATAATATATTATAATTTCCAAGAATAAAATGATTTTATTTCTCATATAAAATTTGTTTTTATTGTCTAAACTAAATATTGGACATCTTATTGGTCTTTAGATTTAATTTAAAAATTGATCTGTCCATTCTGCTCATAATTACCATAGAGTAAAATCAAATTTTTTGTTTCACTATTTACACCAGCTGAAATAATGTCCTGATCATCAATATCTACTATCTAATTAATTGTAATACTATTACATTTAGATTTAGGAAGGCTATCATGTTTTTGTAATCATTTTCACTTCTAATCTTAGTATTAAGGGTTAAATCTAATTCTTTTGGCAATTATTCCCATAAGCTTCCATATGTCTCAGTAGTCAATTAGGTAGGGAGGAATCGTTTCTATATTGTTGCTTGAATAAATTGTTGTGGTTGGGGTTAAAATGGTTATGTTGGAATGTTATATTAAGGTTATGATTATGCGATATTTGGTAAATTACCCTATTAGATACCATATTACTATGGTTATGTTGGATATTGCTATTATTATCCGAATGTTTATCCTTATTGAGGAAATTGGGATTGATTTGGTAAATTTTATGCTTAGGATTTGATCTGAGTTTTTCCAAACATCGATTATTTCTATTACTGTTATGAATCATCTAGTTCTAATAAATTTAATGTAGCCTTCGGTTACTATTATTATGGCTATGGTGGCTAATTAACATTTGTCTTTTATTAGGCTTGGGTTTATTGAGCTGTTATACCCTTTTTTTACCTATTATTATATTTAAGAATTTTACCCTTATGTCTATGGTTATTATTAAACAACTGGACCAAACAAGCTATTAGCTAATCTTTGCTTCTCCTTTAGATTAGGGTCTTCTTTCACAATAGGTTTCACAGGAGGTGGTACATACGTTGATTGAGTTTATGCAGCCTACCCCTGCCCACCGAATTGACTATTACCCAAACCTGTATAGGTGGGTTTAGTCTATGTACCAGTTAAACCACCTGATCCCATACCCATGGTGGGTTTTGTTTTGGCTACTGGCACAGGTGCTGGTTGCTCTTAGACTAGTCCATTTTCATCCCAGATAGTTTTTCCAGTCACCTTCAAACCATTACTCGATCCTGTGGGCTATGAAGGCGCAGATCCTTCAGGTTGAGTGTTTGCTGTATTACTTGAATTGCTAAAAGTCTAAGATGGTTTTTTATTATCATAGGGACCGAAATTCATTTTAAACTCTTATTGATTTCCACCGCCAAGTGCTGCAGCCTTAATTTATAATGATTAATCATAAGATTTAGCTCCCTTTATCTTTTCTGCTTATACAAATTGATTCAGGAAGTTCAAATCTTTATCAACAGTAACTTTGGTTGATCTCTTCAAAGCTGCATTATATTTGGCAAGTGTGAGAAAATCAATTGATCTTTATTAACAATCTAGATTCTTACTTAACTAGAACTTGCTGAAGATTGCCCTTGTCTAATCATACATTTTGAAACCTCTTGCTGATTGTAATTTAGCTAAGGAAGACAATATCCAAGATATGGTTGAACTATCCTCGAATTCATTTTCTAGATTCATCAAGACATTATTAGTCAATTCATTTAGTTTAGCTGTGTCCTAATCATATACTTGGGATCCAATCTCTCCTACTACCCAACAAACTAATTTTATGATGTTGTCGGATAGATTTGGTTTTTATAATAATTCTAAGTAAATAGCAACAATAAATTCTCCAAACTCATTTCCAATATCATTATAGTTATCTATAAGTAGTTTAAAGAAGTTGTTAAGAACATCATTATCAATAAATTCTGAACCATGTTCAAATACTATATTTGCTGTCCTTATAAACCATTCTTGGGTTGGTGCTAATCTTTCATTTAATAATGATATTTTTGTGAATAAATCTTTTCTGAACCCTGGATCACTTGAGGTCTTAAGGAAGTTGATTAATTTTTAAATTATGACTTCAAAGTTGTTCTCATTGGTCATTCTAAATAACAGTTCTAAGGTTTCCTTTTTCAAGGTGTCATCTTATGATTCTAAACAATCAACAACTGTCATTTGATGTTCTACAACATATTTAGGATTGATGGAAACAATCTAAGTCAAAGCATTAATTCCCAGATACTTCAAATTGTTGTTGTCTGATTTTAAGAATCTAGATACACTGTTTGCAGCTTATTCTAATAATGAGGGATTTGGATATAATTGAGCTATTGTCTTAACACATTAATAAGTAACCGCATAACCTATATTGATGGTGGTGTCATCTGCTCTTCTTAAAGTGGATCCTAATATTTCGTAGATTTGTTCACTAACCTTGAGATCATTTGCTCCTAACAATGCCAAAATCTATAATAATTTTATTTAGAGCCATGGAGCTGGAAATCGATGGTAATCGTAATCTTTATTTAATTTGTGTTCAATTATCTATTTAAGCATAGCAACAAAGTTTGATGCCTATCCTTTGTACTTTTACACTTGTCCTCTTTTCAACTCTTCATGATATAGATTAAACGCTGCTCCCATAACACTAGGCTCTTTGTCTTATATTCCTCTTCTCATTCTCTCCTCATATTCATTGTCTGATATGCAATCAGGATTGATTTGCTTCAAAATTTGGATCACCATCAATGCCTATCCATAAAAAGTATATTTTACCTTTTTCCTTATTATGTCTGTGTTATGAGTTAATAGTTTCAAAACGGGCTCAACGATGGGAGTGATAAAGTTTTTACTTATTAACTTAGCAACTGCAGTCAAAGCTATGACAACAATATGAACATTTGAAGAAGCTAAATCTTTTTATAAAGTTGCAACTAGCAAAATCAGCAACTCACTCTCATTGTCTAGAAATAGTGAACAACACAGATAACCCATCTTTTATAATTTATTGGATCATTACCTTTTTTAATGCTAAGTTTTTAGACTATGTCAAATTTACGGCATGAATGTGGGCAAAGGATGCATCATGTCTAAATATTATTATTATTACCCTAACATCTCTATGTATATTCCTCTTATCAAATGCTCTTTTAATTTTTTCGGTGCAATATTATTTTCCTATAATTTAACTTTTAGTTAGGCAGCTTCCTTAATAATAATCTTGTCTTCCTCCTGCTTCGATCTAGTCTCTCCGATGGCCTTGATTAGATTTTACAATTCTGTGCTTAGATGCGAACCCGACGACATTTTATGATATAATTTATTTAATGGAATTTGTAGGTTTACACCAATTTAAAAATGTATATAATATAATGAAATTAGCATTTTTTAATTACCCTCTACAACTTGATGATAAAAAAATTCCTTATTTTCAAACTTCGCACAAAAACATAAACTTTCAAAAAAAATAGAAGCCCTTTAGACTGAAAACCAATCCAAATGAGTATTTGCTACAACCAAAAACTTTCAATGTTGGATATACTAGTAGGAATGTTACAACTCGTAAAACTAATCAGGCTTAAACATAAGAAGGATTCTTTTTATTCGATAGAGTTCAAGTTGCAATCTAAACTGAGGATGACAACCCCCAATTTCCTAAACAATAAAAAATAATTCATAATCAACATGTCAGATCACCATTCAAGCACCATCTAAACTATAAAATAAGAATATAACCCTCATTTAGAATCAATTCTAGGGAGGATAGAGATAAAATAGACAAAATGCCTAATTTCAAGGAGCTTGAAAGTAAATTATAAAGCATTTTAAGAATGTCAAAATTAAAGAAGAAAACCCCTGAATCAGAGACGACGAGTAGAAAAATTTCAATGAAGCACAATCGATACACGAGTGTAACTAACTTGTAGACACCAAGGAAGAAATAAATTATTTCCTATAAGAAGAATGACCTTGCAGAACATAGTTTTCTGGATGAAACTCAAAACATATATTATTGACATGGACAAGTGAATTATGAATAATTTTTATTTTCTTTATTTTTAATTCTACAACAACTTAAAAATTAAATGATGTAATTAGAATACAAAAATAATTATAATTTCATGATGAACAACTAGGAGCATAAGCTATGTTATGATTAGGAGTTTTCTTACACACCTTTCGTAATAGGGATAATGAGTGTAGTTGTATTTTACAGCTTTGTTACTGGATTAATAATTAAGAATCGAAATAAGATTGTATTCAAAGAGAGATGTGGCAAATTATTGTTAGCCCAAGTTTTTGCAACTTGCATTTTCACATTAATGTTCCCCCTTTGTGTGATGTCTAAACATTATAAATTTGAAGAGATGGAATTTAGTTTAGTTGTATTGTAATATTTTGTTTTATATAGTTTTCTAGCATTTTCTAAATTTATAGCAATATTTGTATATTTTATTAGAAGTGTAAGAATTAGCAGAGCATATTAAGAAAATTGCAAATTTGACAATTTTGTTAACACTGAAGCCAAATGTGTCATTATATTATTCATCCTACCTCTTATTATTGCAATTCCTGAATCCTTTATAGGATTTGATCAGAATATTTTTTAGCCTGTATCTAATGAAGAATTTTATATGTGGATAAGGTATACTTTTAGGTTCTTTAGTGAAATTATCTTATTGATATCTTTTCTACTTATGAGAAAGACGCAGGTATTTTAATTATATAATATAGATAAGATTTGGAGTTGACTTCCTATTTGCTGTGATTCTAGAAATTGCGATTACTGGAAGCAAAACAGCCTTGTTTAGCAATAATATTTAATATTGTTGGGATTTTAAAGAAACTAGATTTTTCCCTATATTTTATGTCATCGATTGTGGTAAACTACTCATACTTTGTATTGTTTCCGTAATTATGCCTATGATTTGGAAGTAAATACCTATGGCTGAATTGCCATTTGAAATGCAAGCATAAAATTTTACATTTTTCCTAAATGAACCCTCATTCATTAGAGTTTTCTCTAATTTCCTGTAATATTATGATGAAGTAAAGGGCAGATCAAGCATCGCTAATCACACAACATGTCTAAGACCAGTGAATAAAACATTTACATTATCAGAGAATAATGTCTAATATCTACAAAATAATACTCATATGGCTTTTTTGATCTATATTGATCTAACGATGATATTTGAGAACTATGGTGATAATAAGAAAGTTATTGACTAAAAACTTATAAGTTATTTCTCTAATTAAGCAAATGAATCCAACTTGTATTAAGGTTTGCCCAATATGATGCATGATCATCTTAGACAGTATAATTATTACATAATATAGATAAATATAAGCTTTGAATAATAAAGAGAGTTTAGAAGACGATTATGGGGTATTCGAGTTTGGATGGTAAATTAAAGAAATTATTGCTTTAACTCTCAGAGATGTTTTTGAGAAACAATATCAAAGGACTGTTTCCTATCATGCCATATTAGAATAATGCTAAAGAAATAAATAAATTTGGCGCAGATTGGCCAAACTTAACTTATCTGGTGTTGAATGATTTATTATTTATTATTTTGATTAAGATTGTTATTGCTTGTATAAAAAAGATAGACAAAAAATTTGTTGAAGATAATACACTCGAAATAACACTCTATTCTGAAATAGTCCATTTAATTGGTATAAAATTTAAGAATATTTATTTTTCCTAAAACATATTAATTTATTCCTAAATTTGCTGTGTTGTAATGATCACAATCATCAAAAAAAACATGCTGGTTAGTTTTAGGAACAAAGAATTTCTAGTCGATGCCGCTGTTCCCATCACTGTGGCACTAATCTTGGCACTAAGAAGTAATCATCATATATAAAACAAAGAATAACTGATGGCATTAAGCTAATTGATGCCAATACTTTATTGCTTGTCGACAAGCCCAACTCTAAGGTCTATCATGATACATTTGGTAGAGGAAAAGAGCAAAAGATACAAAGAAACACAGAAAGTATGAGTTATGTATTCTATTAGATCATGGGTTTGGATTCTTCTTAATATACTTTTGGATGGATATTAACAGGCTATATAAGGATAAGCATATCTATCATCATATTCTTATTATCTAGTTTGATATTCAACCAATTATTCGATATGGATTGGGATTACTACTATGAAGAAAGTTTTGGCAGCATGGCCTGGGTCTACGTAATTTATGGTTTTGCTGCAATGAATCAGTCGTTTTTCTTTGGGGCAATATTCAATGAAGTTAAAATAGCTGGCGAGGTTTAGAGTTTTTGTTGCGTTGCTTTGACATTTTTTACTTTTGTGATTATGATTGAGGATGCAGCCAGATCAACTTTCCTTTATGTTTTCATAAGTTTACTAAGTCCTTAGTGCTGTTTAGCCTTCAGCTATATTGCTGCAATGAAATCGAATGACAGCGAGAATAAACAACTAATTGGAAGAAGTCTATTTAATTTGGAAGTAATCAGAGATACTTTTAATACCAATTCAGCTGGCTACGAAATGATTGCATTAGTGTTTTTCTATCTAATGATGTTTCTATATTTCGATTAAGTCATTCCTAATGAATATGGAATCGCTAAACACCCACTTTTCTTCATTTAAAGAATGAGATCGAAAGTTGGAACCTAAGATTAGTCGTTGGACTCACTTCTATCCAATTAGGACGAAAGCTCTGCCTTATATCATGAACAACTGCCTTAGAAAATTACACCAAGCATTATTATTAGCAATCTGAAGAAGGTCTATAATGGAAATTAAGTTGCAGTGAATAATGTCAGATTGTCCTTATATGAATAACAAATATTCTGTCTATTAGGCCACAATGGTGCTGGTAAGACTACCATGATCAGTATGTTGACAGGTATGATAACAAAGACTGAGGGAACTGTTTATATGAATGGATTATCTTTAGATCATAATCTCAAAGAAATAAGGAAATCATTAGGATTGTGTACACAGAAGGACTGTCTATATCCTGAGTTGACTGTTGAAGAGCATCTTTTATTCATATCAGGAATCAAAGGGCAAGTGGATCAAACTGAAATCGAGAAGGTTATCGAATAGACAGACCTAATAAATGAAAGGAACAAATAAGTAAATGTGCTATCGGGAGGATCAAAACGAAAACTATCATTGGCTATGTCTTTAGTTGGGAATTCTAAAATTATATTTTTGGATGAACCTACTTCAGGAATGGATGCATTCTCAAGAAGATCGATATGGGATATTCTCGAAAAAATAAAAAATGATAAAAGAACCATCATATTAACAACTCATCATTTAGACGAAGCAGAAATACTGGCTAATAGAATTGGTATCATGTCCAAGGGAGAATTACTAGCTGTTGGATCTTCAGAATTCATTAAAAAGAAATTTGGAGAAGGATATAATTTAAGGTTAACTCTTTAGGAACATTAAAATCCAAATGATCAACTTAAACATAAATAGGATACTATATTACTAGTTCAAAATAATCTTAGTGATTGTTAGTATGAATCTCAAACTTCCACTGAAACTACCTTAAATTTTTTAATACCATTTAGTAATCAAAAACTATTACCATAACTCTTTAGAGCATTGAATAAATATGATTAAAATATCACTATTGGATTGTAGATGAAAACTCTTGAAGATGCATTTGTTAAAATAGGGATGGAAGATGATTCTCACCACGAGTAGAATTAAGAATTTAAGGAGTTCTCTATACCAGATTGTTTAAAAAGAGACCCCATTTATGATTACAAACAATAAATATATGCTTTATTTCTCAGGAGACTATTTACAACTATCAGAACTAATACAAACTATATTGCAATTATCATACCTATGTTAACATTTGTACTAGGAGTCAGCATTTGTGCTAAAGTTGATTTCAAAAAATTATTAGAGACTATTGATAACATTGGTGATAAGTTGGAAGTTGTAATTGAATTCTTTTAGATTTCATTGATGTCATCGACGTTGGTACTATCCTATTGTTTCAATTCAACAGTTTATATAGTGTTACCTGTTCTTGAGAAGGAATTTTACTTAAAACAGGCTCTAACAGGAATGGGATGCAGGTTATTGCCTTATTGGTTAGGGACATTTCTATTTGATTTAATTATATACTTTTCCCTTGTAGCCTTATTTATGGGATTATCAGCAGCTTTAGGGTTGGATATTGTCTTTGAATTCTTTTGGGAAGGATTTGCATCTGTCATATGTTTTGGTCCAACATACATCTTACATGCTTATGTGATGGGTTTTGTCTTTAAAAAGTTGGAAAGCGCCCTTAAAATGTATGCAATTTACAGTTTCTTTGTTGGATTTTGTATGCCCTTTCTTGTTCTAGGAGTGATGACCTACTTCTATGATGCTTTCAATCAACCGTAATGGATCGAAGTTTCCATTTATGTAGTTTAAATGATCTTTTGTGTAATTTATTTTATTTATATTTAGGCTCTATCACCATTTTACTCCTTTTTTGAGGCGTACACTATGATCAATGGAAGATTTAATGACCTAAAAGAGTTTTATGGAGCACCCCAGTATGTTACTGATACATATGTATTTTGCTATATTATGATCGCTTAAACATTTGTTTAGGCCATAATTTTATGGATGATTGAGTCAAAGAATATAGAATTCCTTTAACGAAAAGGGCAAGAGAATTCTGTTTATGATATTCTATCTGATTAAGTAGAGCAAGATGTAAAATAAGAAAGTGACAGAATACAAAACAACCCTAATGACCCGATTAAGGCTATTTAATTAAAGAAGTCATATGTTAGAGGAGTTGAGATTCTATAATAGCCTACATTTGGTATTAGGTAGGGGGAAATATTCGGATTGATTGGACCAAATGGTGCTGGAAAATCAACTATAATTAATATCTTCACAGGAATAACTGAACCATCTGGTGGTTAAGCTCTGATAGCTAATGAAAAGGTTTAAAACCAAGTGATGAATATAAAGAGAGTGGGAATCTGTCCACAATTCGATTGTATATGGGAGAATTTAACATCATAGGAACATTTATATCTTTTTGGAAGAATAAAGGGACTTAAGGGTAAGGACTTAGATGAGGCAGTCAGTTATTTCATGAACAATATGGCATTGATGCAATTTAAGTAAAAGAAGGCTGGAGAGCTATCAGGTGGTAACAAAAGAAAATTATGTGTTGCTGATGCATTGATAGGCGGAAGTGATCTGACCTTTTTCGATGAACCTTCTACTGGTGTTGATCCAATATCCAGAAGATTCCTCTTCTAAACATTAAAGAGAAATGTCTAGCTTAGAAACTGTTCTACATTATTGACTACTCATACCATTGAAGAGGCAGAGAGTCTGTCTTAAAGAATCGGAATTATAATTGCAGGAAAGTTTATGTGTCTTGGCACACCTGAATATCTTAGAAAGAAATATGGAACTGGCTATCAAGTAACAGTCAAGATTAATGATAATCCAGAATAGGTGATTGACATAGTCAATAAACATTTTGAATGCTAACAAGTGGAGGATAAGAGACAGAATTATTTGACATTTGCCTTACCTCAAAACCTAATATTTTACTAGACTTTTGAGATATTTTAGAAGTTCATTAACGATGGAACTATCTTAGATTTCCAAATTAATGAAAGGTAATATTTTAGTAAATATTTATAGTTCACTTGAATAAATTTTCATCCTGTTTTCAAAGGCTTAACAGGAGATCAATGAGAAACAAGGTGTTCTTATAGATTGATCGAGTATTTAAAGTTATTAAGAGAGTGATCCTTAATAATACATTTAATATAATTAATTTCACATTTTAATAAATATGTCATCTGAGGAGGAAGTACAAGAACCTATAACTTAAGTAGATGCCGTTTAATAGCAATAATTAGAACAACCTCAAAATCCAGATGAGCTTTAATCACATAAATCCCACTAATCCCATTAATCCCATAAATCGCATTAATCTAAAACTGAAATTAATCTTAACTCTTATTTGCAGGATTAGATAAATAGATATCAACAACTTTTGTAATCAACAGAATAGGAGAAGGATAAAAAAGTTATAAAGTAGCTTATCAATACTCTTTAGAATTAAGTGCAAAATCTTAATAATAAATTAGACACTTAGGTAAATGAGAGTAATTTTGGTGGAATTTCGCTAATAAACGAAATGGAAAGTCATTCAGATTTGAAGACTGTTACAAGGAATAAGAGACTTAAAGAAATATACAACTTTTATTGCAAGATATTTTACTCTAAGGGACCAAATAACGATTTTGGTAGAATATCTGATGAAAGCCACACCATGAATGAGGGAAAGTTCATAGTGTTCTGTCGATAATTTGATTTATTAGATAAGAGAGTTCACTATGATAAACGAAAAACTGAACCCAAATAACAAGAAAACACCTTAATGTTAAGCGATTCTATTAGAACTCATAAATGGTGGCTATAGAACCGTTACCAATCCAAATAAATTGATCAGCCATCTGATTATAAATTACTGACTTTTAAATAGATTGTATAAATAATTTTATTCATAGAATTAAATAGTAATTAAAAGTTATGATAAACACAATATAGATTTTGATAATTTTATTAACCTCCTGAGTGGGGTTTCTTAAATTATGTTTGAGGGAAAACAAGATAGTGTTGAACTGTTATATTAACTTATGGAAATTGATAGTTTGTAATATAAGAAGAAATTAAAATCACTAACGATTCCATTTAATTCAAAAGAGGAAGTGGGATTCAGAGAGGGGATTCCATCATAATACAAACCAGATATAAAGTCATTAGAGAGAAAGAGAATCCAAGTTTCAGAATGGCAGAATCGAAAAAGGGAGTTTATAAGGGATAAAATTAATGACTAAACCAACAATTAATCTAGGAATTCATTTTTAATTCATGAACCCTCATATATTAAATCTACAAACTACTAAGACAGGAAGTCTAAGCTTTCAATGCTGCAGAAAAAGGACATAACTAATTGGGAATAACTAGAGAGGATGAACCCATAACAAATTTTAAACGAACCATTCGATCCCTATGATCTAATAGAGGAGAATGAAGATGAAGATGACAAATATTATCTTTAGTAATATAATAGTCAGAAACAATCATCTGTTGAGCCACAGAAGAAATAAGTTCCTAAAACCCAAAACGGAAGATAAACTATATCTACAAACAGGAGTTAAATGCTGATTGCTTAAACTCCTATTTTTTCCATTCAAAGAACACCGATGTCTTCAATTAGACTTCCACGATTGAAATGATTATATTGATTAAACTTATTCTTAACAATTTATTCATGTTTGATCATAGAGAGAACATTGATAAAACTGAAAATGAATCACCATTACATACTTCATCAACTTAATCAATTATCAATCTAATTATTATCTTTTATTTATTAGGTTTAATCATATATTTAGACAAGTTCAGTGATTTTCAAAATTCTTAAGTTTAAACATTTTTTTGGTTCTTGATCATGTAATCGTAAATTGATAATATATGATTCCATAAAATTTTCTTATAAAAGATATTAAGAATATTTTTCTATGGTTATTAAATCTAAACTTAATCATAAAAAGATTTTCAATATTAATTTGAATGACTGAAGAAGTTAAAGAATGTCAAGAATAATAAACCTAATCTCAACAGGTATCATGGGAATGCTATTTGATGACAAGTTCTTAAGAGTAAAAAAAAAGTAGAAGAAGGCCAGCGAAAAAGATTAAATATATCTATCACAAGAAGAAGAAGCGACCTCTCAACACAGTGGTTGAGGTATCTCATCAGAAAGGCTTAACCATAAAGCTGAAATAAAGAATCACATCTGCATGTTATTTTACCTAATTGGAGGATTAGAAGATCTTGTAATTGGTGCTCGAATCAGGACCCAAATTTAACAAGATATCGAAACTCTTCCCAGGCAAGACTTTAAGTATGGTAAAAAACCGATACTACAAATACCTACGTTTTAAATGGGACAAAATCCTTGGAAGGTATTTAATATATATAATTTTCTCAGTCAATATACATTTATGAACTACTCTGATAGCAGTACTGAGGGATATACATGTCTAGTTTGATTTTTTATATGATCTCATAAAATCTAATTCTGAATGATTCTTAATAATCCAAAATAAATAGGAATTATTTAAAAATAATAAATAGTGAATAAACAGAAAATCTCAAACTTTTTTGGGTTTTGGTGCCTTGCCATAGAATCTCTGCTCGGTCAATTGTTTGTATGTCACTTATCCCTCCTTTGAGAACGATCGAAAGTTTTAATTCTCCTTCTCGATGGACAAGTTTATTTATTTCACAGGCCTTTGTAAAAAGATATATAATTCATAAATACTTATTATTGTTGAAGATAATGCCTCCTGACTATTTCGATTTAGAACTTGGTTAAACTAGATTCGATTGCACACAATTAAGATAGTAAGTGGGCAATGGCGCTTTTTTATTCTAATCCTAATCGTATAGAGGTTTCTAAAGTGTTTAACCACAAGCAGAGAAAGATTTTGATCGATTTACTACAACATCATTCTCAGTTTATTATTTTATTTTCTATTTCTTTTACTGCTCAAATTCAAGTTATGACTTAGAAAATTCAACATTCTGCAACTAAGAAAATAAATAATTATTTTAGTCTCTTAAATCATCAATTTGTTGGTCTAATATACGCCTTTGATCATCTAACTATTATTGGTATTTTTATTTAAGTTCTCTATACCTCATTTAAAATACATCATCATTTTATTTCAATCTTTATAAAAATTCCTATTAAAATTGTTATTATTGTTAGAGTTCTTCCTCTAATTCGCATATTCGCCTCTGGTACTCTTCTTCTTAGTTAACTATATTTTGAGTAAGCTATTAATATTCATCAAATTCTTATTTTAATTGCATGTAATCATCTTATCTTAAAGTTTATTATAATTTTTATTATAATTCTAAATACTATTATTATAATTCATCTAACTCTCTCTGAACATCTAGTGTTTCAGTTTAATTAAATTAATCCCTCAATCTCTGATTCTCATTTTCCAACTAATCGATTCTCATTTGATCCTCTGTTTGTCGCTATTGGTGCATTCTCTCCAAATCGAAAATTCTTTTTTGCAACTCTTAAATTGTGTGATTTTTGGATTCAAGTAATCCAGAATGCTTCAAAATTTTGGATTTCTTCATCGGGGATTCCTTGGTGTGACAGATGGATGCAGTATCGGAGAGGGTTTTAATATACTTCTGTTCTATCCTCATCATAGTTTGTTGATTTTATTGGCATTTGTCTTAAATCTCTTTAAGTTCTTATTTGAAGAAATTGTCGTCGAATTCTTCAACTTGACGAGATCGTTTGAGAGCTATATTGACCTACTCTTCAAGTAGCTCTATCTTTTTGAGTTCAGAATCGTTATTCATATTTTATATTTATCTAACGGATATATAATTAATCATTAATATCTCTTTTGGCATTCTTTGAACATATCCATGTATGTCTAGCATTAGGCAATATCGTTCTACATCTTGAGACACTAAAAATTTAGGGATAATTTCATACGCTTGTGAACATAGTTTATTCATTAGTGCAATAATTTTACTATTATTGAACTTAGGGTGATGACTAAGCCTATTCAGCAGGTTATGCATGGGATCCTATATTATAATTTTTAAATGTCATACCACCACCAATAACGGATCTGACAGCTTGATGGGCTACTTCTGAACCAGCTCCGAAAGCCATTCCTTGTACTAGTGTTGAACCAAATCCTGAAAATAGTCCTGGTTTTGATGCAGCCTTTAATAAAACGTAATTTAAAAAATAATACCTATGGTGGTGCCTAATGTGTTGGTTATGGTGCTTATCTAGTTGCTGTTGAACGTGTTGGACTAGGTCCTCTTGAACTTGATCTTCCTCCTCTTGGCATTGCTTATTTAAAAATTAAAAAAAATAATAAATAAATGATTTTTTTATAGAATCTTATATAGGAAATCTAAAATTCTAGATGTTTCTGTCCACAAATAAATAATTAAAATAATTCATCCGCATACCGCACATGATTCAGGAGGGGCTTCACTGATAATTTATGACGCTTATTCATATTTTTATTAAATTCCATAACCTAATGTCAAACCGATTGCCACTGCCACATTAATATACCCGTTCATAGTCATAACCATCTGCATAACGAATATTCCAGATAAAGTATAAATGAAGTACCATACGGAACTAGTATATATACTATTGTATTATTTATATTCTACTTTTATGCATATGGTTTTAATGATATGAGTTGTTGGTGAAGTATGCAATAAAAGACAACAACACTCAATCCCATCATGAATGTTGAATTTTGTCCATCTCTGGTAATCCAATCTCTGAAGAGCCACTCTTGGGCTATTCTGAATTTCACCGTCATGCCATTATTTACCATTTTTATTATAATTATAATGAGGTCATAATTATATAATGTAATGTTATTGCATATAGTAATTTCATGAACAAGAAGAAGCTATTGCTGTATGCTTTGTATGTGAGAGAGCAATATGTCAAAGGTGTTTGGTAGAGGATTAGCACAAAGATCACTAAAATAAAATGCTTATGAAGGATTTCTTTGCTTTATGCGAATAATATGCCGATCAATAAAATGAGTAATAGGTCTTGGTTCGCTAATCGTTAGAATAATAAAAGAAAGAATTGATTAAGTCAATCGAATAAACAATAAATATGGATATGTAGTTCAACTACAAACAACCACAAGATCAAACAGATTTTAGAAAGCAGATTCAACAAATTAAAAAATAAGAGTAATATGTTAATTCATACTTTGATAAATATTTTGTTCTCTTAAGCAATATCAATTCATAAATAAAAGAATTTAATGATCAAAATTGGGAGATTAATTAGATTTAAGAGATTAAGTACTCTATGGATAGTAAGATTAAAAAATCTTAAGAAATTAATTAGTCGGTTGATTAAATATCATCGATGGAGTAGTATAAAGATGCCAAACAGATTAAGGATCAAGTATACACCTTCACATTTTACAATGATTAATATTACACCATTAATGAAAAAATTCTATAAGTTTTCGACAAAAATATGAAAATTTTATACTCAAAATAATATGACGAAAAAGTATATAGGATATTAGTTTAAGAAGACATTATTGTATTGCATCAATTTAATAAACTATTAGTAGAATATAAGGGATAATAAATGGATGAAATAGATTTATAGAACTAAGATCTTTGTAGGATACGAATATAAGAAAATAAGTAAATAGGGTTGTGTTTCAGGAACAATGTGGCATGGATTATTAAACTAAATTCATTAGAAAATAATTTAATTTTAAATGAAAAGGACGGATTTGTTTTAAGTGATATTTGTTTGTGTGATAACTTGATTTACATTTCATTTATTAATTAGCCTACAATATCAATTTGGAGAGATGTAGATCAGTTAAAAATGGACGATCTGAAGATAGATGAACAAGTCAGTTGTATGACTATTCCTTAAAATAAAAAACTCATTATTATTGGTTGTAAGGGGTTCTAAATATGGAATAGGATTGAAAAGGAATTGTTAAAAACAGTCAAATTAGATGACTTTGTGTTCGATATTTAAACTGATATTAATAGAATCGTGGTTTTAGGATAGAGCATTTTGGTTTATGATAAGCTTGGAACAGACCAACTTTATAAGGGGAGTGAGTTTGTTTACGAGATGAGACTAGCCAACAAATAAATTTTGTACACAACACATGGTGTTTTGAAAATATTGTGATTATTTATATAATTAATTATGGATGAATTTGGAGATAATTTAGGAACAGATATAATATTTCACAATAACCATATCTACACATCGTCCATTGACAAAATTCTGATATTTGACACCAATTTAAAGTTGTAACACACGCTTAGAGTATAATAAAAGATAAAAAACTTGCATGTCGATGATCTGTAAATTTATGCATTAACAGATGATCTCTTATTTATGTAATTCTCATATTTTATCATATAGATTTGGGTAGGATAGGACACTAATTAAAAAAGTAAAATTACAAGCCTAGAGTCCAGTTTGGAAAAAGGATTTAATATATTTTTACTCAAATAAAAGATAAGCATTTTGCACTTTTGATAATAAAATCGAAATAATTTAAGAGTATGAAAGAAAATCAGATTCAATAATGATATAATTGCTGCTGAATAAATATATAGTTTTCGTTGATGACAATCAACTCATTATTATAGATGAAGGAATTAATGTACTAAAGTAAATGCCACGAAAATTTACTACGATATGTGTACATGACAATTATATTGCAACAAGTGATGAATCTGGGAGATTGATTGTTTTGAAATATGAACAGAAAAAAGCTGTAATAATCTTTTAAGAACACTGGCATGCCCATCCTATAAATTGCATAATCATATAAAATGAATCAATATACACTGCTGGTAAAGAGGGTGTTGTTGTTCAGTGGCATCTAGGAACAGGAAGGAAAGCTTTTTTTCCGAGGTAAGGTGCTGAGATTATTTCAATGACTTTAAAAGATGAGATATTTGTAGGACTATCCAACAACAGGGTTTAGAAAGTTCCCCTTAATGGAAGTCCTACACAATAGAATTGGCAAGGAATTCAAAATAATTAAAAATATTAAAACCATTAATCATTTGATGGAAAGATTATTGCAAATGGTGCAAGTGGATAATTGTAAGTATTGAATGGGCAATTCATAAAGAATATAGATATTCTACAATAAAATTATGTTTCTGAGGTTGGTTCTCAAATCAAAGACTAATTAGATATATCTAAGGTATACATTTGTATTAATTAGTTTTTATTTATCGATTAATATTTATTCTGTGCTGTGAGTTCTCAAAATATATTCTAGTTGATATTTTTGGAAAATGTTGACAACAATTATGTTTAAACCACATCCGTAAATTATTAAGAATAAATATATGGATTTGACACTATGAAATCAGATCAATTAATATTGCTGACATATGGTAAACATAATATTCGTATGTGGAAGAAAATTACTAGTGAGAGAGGCAACAAAATATGGACATGCATATTTAATTAATAATAAATCAATGAAGTGAGATATGCCAAATTGTAAAGTGATAAAGGGTCTATAAGTTTATTGATCATTTTTGACTAATCTTTAATAGTGTTCCATCCTTAAACTAATTCTATCAGAAATCAAATAGTGTTTTAGAAACAATTAGTAGAAGATAGTAAGATAATTGTTTAAAATAATATTCTAACACACACGATACCAAATAATAATAATGGTACAATATCCATGATTGATTTAAAAACTTAAAAGTAGAAGATTTTAACTGTCAAGTTTTAGACATTTAGTCATATCTTTGATGTCTCAGATAAATAAATAGCAATCGTTACATCTATTGATAAAATAGCTGATTAACATGTGATATTAGTAGATACATTAAAATAGCAAATCAATAAAATAATTTAACTTAATGGCAATTATAACAGGGTATTTCTGCATTTGTAACATAATGTTAATTATCTAATTGGCTTGAATCAATGTTAATATAAAGTTCTATACTAATTTGAAAGTGAAAGGAAATCCTCATATATTCAAGAAATGGAAGTAGAAACATAATCAGAGGAAAAATAATAAGATGTTTAGCCTCTCATTGAAGTTACTAAAATTAATAATGATAACAATGCACTAAAAAGATATGTTTTATCAGAATAGTAGAGATAATTGTAAATTTATTTTTAATATTTAGGAAAAACATAAATTTATAAGATTATTTTATAAATCAATCACATATGCTGCCTTCATTGAAATTTGTCACAAAAAGAATTCAAGAAGTTTTGAAATGTGAAATAGATCCTTAAGTTCATGATTTCAAAGTTTAAGATAAGGTTGTTGAATCAGACATACCATAATTTGTTCCAACTAAAAAGTTAGAACTATCAGATTTGAAGAGGTTATTTTTGACTAATTGATGTATATTATAGATTATAATATTCAAGCCAGTTATTTTATGAGAAACTCTTTTAATTTATCTTTACCAAAAGCATCTTACACTTTTACTCCATGGTACCTTTCCTCTAGTTATTCATTTAATGTCTAAATATGATCAATCAACCTATAAGGAATGTTTTTATAATTAATACCCTGCTTTTAATGCCTCATCTGGATTTATCAAAGGTTTATCCCATATTTGATCAATTTATAATTTTGGTCTTCTAATTTGTAATTATGTTTTAAGTTATTCCTCTCTATGAACTAAGATTTCATTTATCCTATTATTGTATAAATTTATTTACCATTTGACATCCTTTTCTTTTAAGTCTTCAAAATTATTCAATTTTACTTTTTATTCTCCAGAATGAATGTACTTAAATTCAATTCCAATATTTTCTATAAATTTTTTATATCCTTGTCGCCTTGCTGAGTACCCAAAATCCCCTAAAAATGAATACTTGCCTTAAGGTCAATATGATTGATTACTTGAAAATACTTTATTTCCTGAAGCTAATATTATTAATGCACTATTCAAGACTGCTTAATCCGCAAATGTATAAACAGGAGCACTCTTATATTATATTTTTTACTATGATTTATTTGCATAACTATGGATTGATTGAATTATGGCTTTAGCTTAAGCTTATGATCCTCCTTCAGATTGAATTTCAATAGCAACCAATTCTGGTTTAATAAAATATAATCCTTTAATTGCCTTTTAGACTTCTAACACCCTAGTTAAATAAATTTGTTACATTTTCTCGTCAATCCTTCCTTGTAGTTGGAATCTAACTATCCTTGAGAGAAACTACATAAAAAATATAAATTAATAAAATATTAAAATAGTAAAAAGACAAGTCTCATAATCTCTTGAAGTATTTGTTTTCTTTACTCGCTGCACCTATTTTTGTGGATATCGGTGTTTTGATGGTACAATTATTCTTTGGTTATCCTGCAAATGGAGTTATTGGCTAAAAATTCAATCTTTTTATATTATTTCTATCCATTCTTATAGTGAAAATAGGTTTAGCAGGTTGTATTATTTCTGTTATCTAAATTTATAGATTTCTTTTCTATTTTCGGTTATTGTTATTTTTGTTGAATTATTTCATATAAATATCATCATCATCATCAAACCTTTTTATCATATTTTCGTTCATAGTAGTTTTAAGCTTTTTAGACAGATATATGGATTCATTATCTTTCTAAGGTATGTCTTATTCGTCCCCAATCCCTATTAAAATAGGTTCAAATGTTTTCTATCTTTTTATTATGAACTAATTAAATGGATCAAATTTTTTAAATTAGTTCTTCAGTTTTCGATCCTTTCTAATTTATAGAAACCTTTAATTTCTTATTTTTATTAGGTTAAATATGGATTTAGATTCTCTGTATAAGGGTATGTATATGGAGGAGACCATTTATTTACAGATCTACTTTATCTTAGTTTTTGACTCCTAATGATCAAACCTCTTAATTAAATATTCCTATTTATGATCTATATCATCAAGTTATATTTTTTTGATTGAGTTATCATAGTGGATGCTTGCTTTCAACATTAATTTAGATATCAAAAGTTAATCTTATTGCGATTAATATTTATGTTACAGGTATATCTGACCTTCCCAAATAAATCTATCAAACGATTTAGGCTTATGCTCATAGATAAACAAAGAGGATATGAAACTCTACATTGTAAAAATTTACTATTTCTGAAATTAATACTAAATTAGACAGATTAGGATAGTGAAATTTAGGAAGGGAATTTTAAATATGCACATATATATTGAATTATCACTTCTTTCGGAAAAGCGGATTCTCCTTAACTAGCTTGATCTGTCTGATGTTGGTGTTAGATGGTGAATATATTTTCTAGAGATTGGTCTAGAAATTGATTCTTCTCAGTTCCTTCACATTGGTTCTCTTTATGGGTAGGGGCGGAGGAGCTCTTCTTACAACTGGGCTTGGGACACATTTGAATGATCTTCTATAGTAAAATCAATCAAAACAAAATTGTGTAGATATAGTGTAGTTACTGGAGATTCTGGTGGATTGGGACATGTTGGATTTCTTCCTACTCAAATAGTCATCAAACTATTTGCTCTTGATGATCTCCATATTCAATAGCGACAATCTGTTCTTCTCTAGTTCCTCTACAAACACCATCTGCTTTTGGGGATCAACTTACCTTGATTGGTCTTTTAGTATGTCCAGGAACTCAAAGGTAGTTGGCTTCTCGACGTTAAGCTCCCTGAGAACAGGTTCAAAGTGAATCAGCTTCTTTATGAGGAATTATTTGGTCAAGTCAAACTTCTTGAAGCCCAATTTCTTTAACAGCTACTTGTCGTTGAGTTTCTTATGCTTAGTCATGTGAGTTTGAATTATGTGATTCAATTTTACATCTTCTATGAAGAACCTTGGCTTAAGGGCCACAGTGGCTTGGTATTTAAGCAACGGAGTGAACTTTTTAGCGGCTTCCGAATGTTAATAAATTTGCGTCAAGCATTCGTGGGATGTGTCTAAATTTGCTTAATATTTGTGCTACACAGCCTCCTCACCATTATCCTGGAGTATCTTCATTAGCTTCTGAGTGTAATAGTAGTTCTAGGCATATGAATATTTATTGTAGAACGATCTTCGGGAACAGACAGCAAAGTTATCATCTCTCATCATAGGGCGCAACTCGTAGTTGGGATTGTATGTCAAACCTGATTGGAATAGAACTCTTTGTTTCATAAATAATTTTCCATTTTTGATTTTTGAAATATTTTATATGAATCTCAGTAAAATATAGGTTCATTTTTATAATATAACCTCAAATTCGATGGCATCTGCATTATCTGTGATGTATATGGAACATTTAGAATAATCTTAGTTAACTGGAAAAGATAAAATTGATTTTATTGGAAGGCCAGTTATTGTCATGTTCTCATAATAGTTCTATCTAACCTTCTTTGGTTCCAATAACAAGTTTAGTTGATAAGGAGCTCTATTATTTGGTAGTTAGATGTATCCTGTTTAATTATATATTAGCTAAATAATATATAAAATTTACATGTTCTTATAATATTTATAAATTTTGATTGGATATTTCAACACCTGCCAATTTGATAGGTTATGGTATTTTTATATTCATTTCCATATCAGAGTATTTATATGTTTTCATATCAACTCTTATTTGAAGAAAGTCTGCAATAACCTTTTTATATTTATTTATTTAGTACTTTCTAGGGAATTTAAACTAATGGATTTGTTGTATATTCAGATAAGGTGTTATTAAAATATTTGTAGATGACCTCATGAATGTTTTCGATGTCTATTTACTCTCCCATTACGATGCAAACATTCTGGTTTTATGTAAATGAAGTGTAAATCTTAGAATACTTTAAATGCTCTCTTAGGGTGGTCAATAGATTTTAGAAGTTCCTCCTAAATAAAATTTTAATTTAAATTACTTTAAGCCATAAGCCAATCCTATCAAGTACCAATTATCTTCGTTAATCTCATAGGCATTTTAAGATTAACACAAATCGCAAACTCTTTAAACTTCATAATTTGCATCACATTCTATGATCTCATCCTTAATTGATTCAAATATGTCTTTTAATTAGTTTTAAGTTCTAGGTAATTGGAAGAAACTTATCTAATCATTATGTATTGGATTGCCAATTAGTCTATAATCTTCAACTCTACCTTTGATTTATTGAAATGAGAACACATCTTCGTCTATTGGAACATCTTACCAATAATTATTCACCATCTTTTCATAATCAACTTTCACTTAATCATCATCATCATATTCATAAACTTCTACGAGCTCTTATTTTTCATCATAGTATTCGCTTTTTATTAATTCAGGCTCTTACTCATATTCTGCATAATCATTCTCTTGATAATTTCTAAAATCTTAATAAACAACTCTTTGTTTCTTTTATACAAATTCTATAAGCAAATCATCTGCATTATCATCATCAATTTGCTGCAAAAACATTGGTTATTATTTTGGATCATTATAATCCTCAATATCCGTATAATCCAAATATACATCATACAATTTCGATTCAGAATCTTCTTGTTGTAATAGAATTTTCATTCTCTATTTTGTGTTAAATATATCATATGCCTACTCTTCATCATCATTTTTCTCAAATTTGATTTCATGGACAATTATCTTTGGCTCCTCCATCTTTCTTGGTTTTTAAAGGAATTCATTTCCCGTCAAGACAATCTAACTTTAATGATTCTCTAATTCTTCTTCCTTCTATTATTATTCTTTCTTTTATTTCTCTTCTTAAATTGCAGGATCATATGGGTCTTCTTCTTAGACAATGACCTCTTTTGTTTATTGTTAGACTTCTTACCCTGTTTTAACATTTTTCACTTCCTATGTTCCTTAGATTACCAACTTTTAAGTGATATCATTATTCTCTTTCTCAATATCCTTTTATTCTTATTTATTTTGGTCAATTGAGCTGTTGACAACTTCCTATTCTTGTGGAGTCGCAATCTCATTTTGTTTCTCAATTTATTACTCATTTTATTACTCATTTTATTACTCATTTTATTACTCATTTTATTACTCATCTTATTTTAAATTGTTTTATTAGATATCGCTTTATTGATTTTCTTTATTAATATTCTCCTCTTCTTGTTATTCTTTTTATTCTTATATTTTGACATCTTTGTTTATTAATTATTCATTAGATTATTCTTCTTTTGAATTTGCAATTTCCTATTCTGATTAGATATCATTAGATTGTTTCTATTCAATAGTTTATTAGTTATCTTATTTATTTTTGTCAGAGTTATTAGTATCAATTTAATCTTCATTTTCTTCTGGTTTTATTGCTTATTCCTATTATTATTCGACTTATTCTTATTGAGTGGGTTATATCTGATTTTAATCATTAGCATTGCTCTATTCTAATTTTTCACTTTCTTACTCTTTGTTATGTTCCTCTTAATTAAGTGATTTCAAATTATTTTCAGTTTAAACAGAATTCTTGTCTTATATTTCTTACTTTTATTAATTTTCCAAATCCTAGTGCTCATTATTAATTTATTACTCATCTTCTTTAATATTCAAAGCATCATCTTCTTTTTTAATAGGTTTTTAATTATTGTCATCATCTTTTTTCTCTGAATCAATATCCTTTTTATCTGCAGGCTCTTCAAGATTATGTCTCTTTTGTTTCTTATTAATTTTGATCATGTTAATTGTTTATCTCTTACGAAGGGTTTTCTTAAATTTATTTTTGTTATTCAATATTATCATCGCTATTGTTTTTAGTATCCTCTAATATTTCTTATTTTTCTTAATCTGGAATATTTTCTACATTCTTCGGGGTTGATTATTAATCTTCCTTCAATTATTCAGTTCTCAATTAGTCATTCTTCTCTTGAATTTATTATTAACTGCTCTCTACTTCTTTTGCTTATTTTTCATCCTACTAATGATCTAATTCTTAAGTGGCTTTGTCAGTTCCCTAGACATCATTTTCTAATTCTTAAATGGATTTATCAGCTCCCTAAATATCATTTTGAATCAAAGTTTTTTCTTTGTTTTGTTCTTCATTTTCCTTTGTACCTTATAAATTTTACTATTATGTAGACTAAATTGAGTCTAGATTTTAACTATCCTCCTTTACCTGATTATCCACTTATAAATTTTCCTCTTACTATTATTGTTATTGTTGTTATAATTGCTATTAATCCTATTATAACTCTTATTACTTTTGTCCTTCTTATTACTATTGTTATTCCTATTATACTTTTTCTTCCTATTATTGCTAATCCTATTATGCCTATGTTTACTATTTTTATTTTTGCTAAGGTTATTATTATTCTTAGTTATTCTGTTGTTCATTGATTTCTGACTCAGTCTGATTCCTCAGATCCATCTATTCTTCTGAATTATTAAAATCATATTATATTTGATCATAGCTTTCTGATTAATTTTATATATCATTTTCTAAGTCAATATCCTTTTAATTTTCTTATTGATTTTCTGATTCTTATAATTTGCCTTCTAAATCTTCTTTAGTCTAAGACTCTTGTTCGTTTTATTAGTCATTCATTTTCTTATCTTACTCATCAGAATTATTTGTTTAAATTAAACCAGTTTTTTCTTCATCATTGACTTAAAATATTTGATTTTCTGATTCTTTCTCTATTTATACATCTTACTATTCTTAAATATCTGTCGAATCTATATCTGAGTTTAACAAAGTTTATTTTAATTTCTCACTTATAGAGAGCCTTTTAGATTATTTCTCTTCAGGTTAATTTTTTACCGAAGATTACTGCTTAGCATCTTCACTTTTTTAATCTTTTTTATTATCTTAATCAGACTCTAATACATTATTTATGTCATTTCCAATTTTATTAAATACCGAGTCTAATTTTGCATCTTCCAGTTAATCCTATTTTTCTAAATTGTCATTTTATAGAGATTTATCTTCTTATTTCTAGGTTTTTTCTATTTTCTATTACACAATTTCTAGCTCATTAGGTTAGTGACTCTCTATTATTTCTTAGTTAATAGTTTTTTGCTATTATTGCTCAGCTTCTGTTGAATATTCATTAGCTTTTTCTGCAATATAATCAGAATAATCCAAACTATTTAAACCATCGTCTTTCTATTTAGTCTATTCTTACACAAATATTTCCTTTTTTATTTCTTTTGGTTTAATATTCTGTGCTGCTTCTAATTTTTGCTTAGCTATTTATTCGTTTTTAAGTCTCTCAATTTCTTCCTTTCTATGATTTTCCTCTTCAATTCTTTTTCTTTCTATTTCTTCTCTCATTCTCTATTCTTCCTCTTCTATTTTCTTAATTTCTTCTAATTTTTATTACTCCTATAGAGAATCTTCAAGACTCAAATCTTTATACTCAGAGATTTTCTTTAATAGTGAAAATTTCGAAACAGTCCTAACTGGTTTATCAGTTAACTAAGGCTCTTCTTCAGCTTTTTTTTCTTTATGCAATAATTTTTTTAAGGGTGGTACATTATCTTCTTGTACTAGAGTTTCTGGTTCTACTTTTTTCGTTGATAATTGCAAGAATATCATATTATCATCTTCTTAAAATGTTTAACTTATTCTTTCTGCATAAGATGCAATACTCTTAATTTCATTATTTTACTATTCGTTCTTATTAAAAATTTATATTTCATCTTCCGGTGGTAATTCTATAGTTTTCCTTTGTATCCTTTAAATGTTTTTGAAGATGCTTTCTTCTTCTTGAGCATATGCAAGAATTAGAAATATTAAGATAAATTTTACGTTTTGCATTTTTATTTTAACAAAAAAGAAAAAACAAATAAAATATAAATTATTCAAATTCAAAAAATAATATGAGTATGCTCTAACATCCTGCAGACAAGAAGATTCAGAATTATCAATTTTCATTCAAGGCTAGATTGGGGAAAGGAGCTTATGGGACTGTATATGCTGGAAAGAATATAAATGATAGTATTTAGACATAAACTATAGTAATTAGATTCGGTTGTAGCCCTAAAAGTAATTGATAAAAAATTATTGCAAACCGATTATGCGAACCAACTAATTGCCTCAGAGATAGAAATCATGAAAAAACTGGATGATTAGCATGTGGTTAAACTAATTGATGTTTTACAAAGTGTGAACAATACTTACATTGTTACTGAGTACTGTAACGGGGGAGACTTACGAGAATACCTGAAGAAGAAAAAGTAAGTTTTTAAATCTATTCCCAAGATAATTGAGTGAAATGGAAGCGCTATAAATTTTCAAAGATCTGTTGAAAGGAATCAAAAGTTTATTGAAGATAGGCATTATACATAGGGATATTAAACCAGCCAATATTATGATTCACGAAGGCGTTTTTAAATTAACAGATTTTGGATTTGCAAAATAAGTATCTGGAGGAATTGAAGCAATAATGAACTCTTTGGTAGGGACACCACTTTATATGAGTCCTCAAATATTAAAAAGATAGAAATACACCCCTAAATGTGATATCTGGTCAATGGGTTTGATACTTTATGAGATGATCTATGGTACCACACCTTGGCATTCATAAAATTTGGTTGAATTAATAAGTAAATTGGATTCAAAGGTAATTTTTATTTTTAACGTTTTGAATAGCCTTTAACATTTCCACCTAGCATAAAGGCAACTGAGTCTACAAAAAGTCTAATTAAATAATGTTTGCAATTATCTGAGGAGAAAAGGATTAGCTGGGAATAATTATTTTAGTAATTTGAATTATAGGAGAAACCGCTTTATTCAATATAGACATAGAGAGCCAAGTAAAGGACAGAATCTATGTGTCAATACCAACTAGTTAATAAACACAATAGATCCCTAAGCAATACAGGTCTATAAAGAGATGAGAAGAGCCCACAAGAAAATCAGAAAAAAACCTACAAAACATATTTGGAATCGCAATTGCCAAGATTCAGAACTGATGTTGAATAAGAGAGGGAGAGAAGCAATTCATAGATGAACAAATTCAACACATAAAAGTTAGAAACATTTTTGGATACTGTTCACACTCCACCTTTGCCAAATAAAAAATACAATTCGACATCAAACAAATCAGCAAATGATTCATTCAGAACTCCTAGTGCCATGCAATCTAATTCAACTAATGCATCCAATAGATAGCACTATGAATAAGAAGTCAAAGACTTTAACACTGATAAAGATGATACTAACAGAGAATTGAGAACAAGCAGAACTAAAAGAGCTTCAAGTTTGAGTTCGAATACATTAAGTCCACTTATGATGAATTCAAAGAAAGCTCATATAGTACAACTGTTAAAGATAATAATAAACTAATAGGATTTGATCCCTAATCACATAAAAGTAAAGGATCTAATCAACAAAATGATCTAAGGACACAAACTACTATTATAATCCAATAGCGATTTAATATACACTGTGAGTGATGGAAAGGAAGTTAAATCGATAATAAATCAAATGATAGATTACCTAAATGCCAACCAGGGAGATCACTTTACAGTTTAATTGTAAGTCATGCTCTTGCTACTAATTAATTATAATAAACTTATTGGAAGTAATGTTAAAACTGGTTAATTGAGTGTGAGCAATTCCTTACAAGAATTAATAAAGAAAAATCAGTAAATACAATAAAACCAACTGCATTTGGATCCTAAGGGTTTAAGAGATACAATTAATTCACAATTATAATGATTTTTTTTAACATTTTCATATATATTTATTTAATGTCAGATATTTCTAAAGTGAATGATTACTTATAGCAAATTTAGAAGTAGCTCAACAAGGGAGGCAAACAACAATAAATATTGCAATAATTAGAAACGGTTGTATTAGAATTGTGTGGATAACTTTAAGTTAAAGACTTGAATGAGCATTCATCTGCCTTATAAAAAATATTTACAATATGCAAGGAAATGTTGAATATGAAAATAGTCAATTCAACACAATAGGAACATCCATAAATCCATGTTCCTCCAAAAGGAGATTAGGGGAGGTTTGGGGGTGTTAAGGTCTTGAAATCAGCAGATGAACCAATTAAATTCTAGCTAGAGGATAACTAGAAGGATTTACTCTCAGAGGTGTTGAGATAGAAAAACAACTTGAATGTATAAATAGTTATGAAACGTTACGATCCTAAAATAAAACTATTTATAACACAGGGAACCGATACAAACTAAGACGTGTTTGATGCCATGAGGATGTTTTCGAAGGACGATCATGAAAATCAAATAAACTTTCTTAGTTTGGAAGCTGATTTTAATATTCAAGAAATTTAGAAGGCCTTACAAGATAAATAAAGTTATCAACATCTACAAACTAGTGGGTCTGTTGATAAATTGAAAAATATATCAAGATCGCTCATATAAAAGACATAAGATGTAGAATTAGCTTTAAATGGTAATTATATTTTATATACGAAAGATGCTCAAAGGGATTAATTTGAATCAAATCTTAATGTTGATGATTTCATCAAATACATTAATTTATAGTACAAGGAAGTTCAGGATGATACATATAAAATAGTTATGAGAGTAATGGGAGAATATTTAAAGAAATAAAAACTGGAATGGTCTAAAAAATAAGAACAAGCTATTTAGAGTAGCACTAAAAAGGACAAAAGATCAATTCAAAAACAGGTTGAAGATGCTTACGAAAAACATAAACATGAGCTAGATAAAAAAAATAAAGAACTAGAGAAACTCTAACAAGATATTAAAGATGTGCATCAAATACTTCGAGAGAGAGACGACTAAATAATTACATTATAAATATAATTAGAGTAACTCTAAATGATCGAATAAAAAACCAATCTTGATAAAGCATAAATATTATTTGAAAAATAGAAATTAGAAAAATAATTGACAGTGTATATTAGTAAAACTACATAAGAATAAGGAGTATAGGTTAGTGATACATATTCATCGACCTAAATTACCAAATTAACCAACGAAAATGTAGAACTATCTAAAAAGATATCTTTATTATTGACGGAGGTTAAAAAGAGTCAAAAGATACTACAGGAACAAAAAAGTTAGATTGATTTATATGAAAAATCAAAAGATGAGTAAGGGTTTTCCGATGGATAATCTAATATTTTGAAAAAGCTTACATCAAATGAGTTTGATAATAAAAGTTAAATGCAGGATAACGATGCTTTCTCAATTGCCGGTTCTACCAGAAACATAAACCTCCACTAAAAGTAATCTACTAGTAGATATATCGATAAATCCTAAGTAGGTGGGATAAGTTAATAATCTTCTAGAAATAAATTAAAATAAAAAAGTCAATATAATATAACAGCAGCTAGCAAAATAACAAGCCCTAAATCAGAACTTGAGGATGTCTCCCCTCGATCTTAAAAAAAATCACAAAGATAGAGCATTACTAAAATAAAATTATAAAAATCCATAGGGGAAGATGACTCAGCATCCCAATATAATAGAAAAGTCAATAAACCCAGTAACACATTTTATCAAGGATCTAAAAAAGCTACTCCTAACTAAAAACCCACAGATATCGAAGTTACTTAGGCAGGAACAGTTATGGAAACACACAGGACAGGATCTGGAAGAATGATAATGACGGAAAGAACTAAAAGTGGCAGGTTTAATAAGATTGAATAAAGTCCGAGTGGAAGGCGGATATAGACAGAAACTTTTGGAGACAGTGAGGAATATTAATTTGTTTCTTTAGATTAAAAAACCAATATTAAACTGACAAGAGGGTAGACTTCAAAGGATATAACTAAAGGGAAGAGGAAAAGTTAATTGAATAGAGGTTACACAGAAGCTATGTTGGAAGATTATGATAACGAATAATAATCAAGATATTATAAAAAGGTGGACTTTCAAGAATTGGACTAGAGCAGAGAGTATGAGCAAAATAGTAACTAAATGAATCATTCCCACTTGTAAAAGATGAAATCTACACCAAACTTATTTAAGGAAAAGAATAATTAGAATTTCAGAAGAACAAGTTCGTCAGGATAGGAACAAGAAATTCAAATGGCAATACAAGTTAATAATGAAGAAAAAATCCATTATACCACAATTTGGAAACCTAGATTCAAAGAGCAGGAGGTGTAAACTGAATATGAATTATTAGTAGATTTAATTGAAAACATGTTAGTGCAGATGGATATTCCGACAGATAAGTTATAGACTTAATTAAAGATTCTAAGATAGGGAATCTAAAAAGCTGATAACAAATAATCTGTTTTTAGCTTTTTTAATTAGCCTCACATTCCTTTGGGGGATTTGCAGAATACCAATAATAATACTAATTAAAAAAGAGAATCCTTACATTCTCTACCGAAATCTAATCACGCGTAATCGATGAAAATACTTGATATTGATGATATAGCAACAAGACAAAAATCTGATATGGAATCATCTAGATCTAAGACAAGAATTATAAAAACAAAGGAATAGATATTATAAGATTAGTAGAAATTGAAAGAGTAATCGCAACAGAGTAAGGAATAAATACTAATGATGAGGGAGACATACCCAACTGAAGAAGATCATCTAACTTATGATGAGTTAGTGAAAAAAATATAACGAGAGGAGAATAATGGTTAGCCACTTGAATAATTAAAAGTATTGGATTTAAAAAATGAAAAAACAATAGACAGATTTTATAAATCGATGAACTCAAGAAAGACGAAGGGAACTGACTAAACATAGGAAGTTCTCAGAAGATACTATAATAAGAGTCCAAATGATTTGATAACTCAAGTGGAATTCAAAAACTTTTATTAAAAGCTTTCTGCAGTCCACAAATAATGCGGATAAACTTAAATGTGTTAACACTTAATAAGGTTCATAATGAGATTAGGATTCACATCTGCAATATTTGCCAGAAGATAAGTATACAATCATAAAAATATATTTAGATATTGAAACCAAGCTTATAAACTGTTAAACCATTTACTCCTCCAACTCCATAGATGTCATATTCATAGATTTAAAGAGAATAGAGTCCTCATTACTTCATCTCAAAGGTAAATTGATTTTATTTTATTTAATTTTATATTTTTATGCATATGTTCATTCATGCACCCAGGTCTCCTTCTCCAAATCATAATATCCAACATTGTTGTTCTCCTCCATGTTCTCCTATGCTAATAGCTTGATGTTCTCACTAAGCAATAACTTTAATGTGTTGAATGAGAACTTGAATCTATAACCAAATACTCTAATCTCCTCATTCAATCCTAACTAAATCTATGTTATTCCAGTTTGTTTGAATTGGATTGTTCCCTCCACATAATCATCCTCTTGGCATTGTGATAGCAACTACTCTACAACTGGGTTAACATATCCCTTGTCCACCTTGCTAAATTGATTAGCTATGCTGTATTTGGTCCAATCCTATTTTATTTATATAAATTACTGATTGATAGCCTTTAATTGTGTTTGAGATTTAGCCTTAAATCTATTTCTCTCTAGCAACTTCTACTTTGGCCTATTCCTCTATCTTCTCTTCTACCTTCTCCTCCACCTTTTCCTCTACTTTTTCCTCCACTTTTTCCTTTGCCTCAACCTTGATATCATCATTTGGTTAATTCAACCAATTCAATAATGGACTCTAGAATTATGGGATAAAAGAGTTCCTCATATACTATTACTAACTGTAATTGTTCTTCTTTGCTTACAATCTCTCAGAATGGATCATATTAGAGAGAACTCTCTAAGCTTGCCAGTTCTAGTTCAAGTAAATGATGTTAGCTTTATCTTGGTGTATGTATTCATTCATGAACTTCTACTAGTATAACTTGAATCCCACCTCATAGAATAGTCTGTCATCTTAAGTATAGAGATGAATTATCTCTTTAGATGGAAATTAATTCCTATTGACGACCTAACCTCTGCATATTAGTGATGGATCCTTGGATGGGAGATCATTTCTGTGAATCATGAAGCTCTTTCCACATATTTTGCTGACCTCAACAAATGTATTCTAATTTACAGTATAGGCTTGAACCAATTAATTGTACTTTTCCATAAAATTGATCCTGTGATAGTGATTTATGGGATATAAATTGACATAGCAAAGACTCTATATTCTAAGGCTCATCCATTACCTAAAGTGTGTTACAGGATCTGAACTGTACAATCTCAATGTACAAATGGCGCTCATTGGAGTTTGCAGGTCAACAAATTTTCCCCAAAAAGTCTAACAAGAGTACAAGAAGTCAAGCTTCTCATGGAATACATTGAGCTTTTATTAGAACAGGAAGCTCTAGAGTGGCTATTATTTGACTTCATCGATCTTCCTTGTAAATGCCATCCTGAAGTAGCTTTCTGAGTTCATCTTGTAGGCATTGCTAATCTCTATCCCAAACAGAGCAGCATAGTCAGGGTCCAAGTGCAGTTTAAAACTAAATATCGTATCTAGTATTCGATCGTAGTTCTTCTATCCAGTACTACCTTACTTGAATGTGTATTAATTCTTAGGCTTGTACTTTTTTTATTAGTACCAATTCATTTTATTTATTAATTCCTGCAGTTTAGAGTCTTGCTTATTAATCCCCAAATTTTCTTAGTTGAATTCACTTCATAAAATTTTACAATATAAAATTCGTTATATAATTATGTTTAGAAAGCAGGATTTTAAAAAACTAGAACTATTGGGTGCTGGTAAGAAGCATACTAAGATTTACAGAGTCTAGCACACTTAAACTAATAAAATTTATGCATTGAAAGAAATAGAAGCAACAAATCTGGAAAAATTAAATGAATACAAAGAAGAAGCAGTCTAATTGTCGAAGGTCTAAAACTGTGGTAATGTCATTCGATTTTTTGGATATTATTTCGCTGAAACTTTATACAATACTTACAGATTGGGAATAATCACAGAATATATGGATCATACGACAAATCTTGAAAACTTGTACAGAAAAAGAAAGAAATAAAATCTATTGTGGAAGGAGAATGAGTTAGTTGCCATGCTGTTTAGTATAATATCAACTTGCTCATACTTGCAATAAAAAGGAATCTGTCATCGAGACATTAAACCTGCTAATTTATTTTTAATGGCGAATGGAGAACTTAAACTTATTGATTTTGGAGAGAGTAAAGACTACTTCTTCGATCCTGATGATGAGAAGAAAAATACTTATACGATGGCAACAATAAGAGGAACTCCACAATACTTATCTCCCATCCTGTGGAAAGCCCATGTTGTTGATGGAAATTCCAGATATGTTGAACATAACATCTATAAATCAGATGTTTTCTCAACAGGATTAGTTATATATCAAATGAGCAGTATGCAGGAAGTAACAGGATTCAATAACAGAACCCCATAAACGGATGGAGAACAATTAATTGCTTAATAGCTACAAATATTAGAGAGAACATACTCTACCTAATATACTACTCTAATTAGATTGATGTTGATTTTCGAAGAAGCCACTCGTCCATCATTTGTAGAAATGGAGAACTTGTTCATTGAAAATGAGGCCTAAGCTATGAAATCTATATCTAATGGTAAAACCAATGCACCAGTGAATGATTACATTCTACTCTATAATCAACATTATAATACTTTATTGAAGAAGGGACCTCCTTACAGGCCTTAGAATGATTAATAAGATTTTAAAAACATTTTAAGTTAATAACCTAAAAGATAAACATAGATACAGGTAGTTGAGTAGCAAATAGTTAAAACAAAAGAGTTAAATTTCTATAAGGATTCAACTCTAATTTTAAATGACACATGTTATTGGTTTGAGTATGGAGGTAAAATAATTAGTAAATTTTCAACCACAAAACAGAAATGGAAACAAATTGCTAAACTTGATTAGGATTTAGGGTATTAGTTCACAGTGACATTTGTTCCTGATTGTTAAGCTTTCTTCTTATTGGGTGGATAAGCGTAATAGAATTTTAAAATGTTCAAAAATGGGAAATTGCAAAACATGAAATGTTAGAATCCAACTAATAGATTTTTCTCTTCTTGTTTATATTATAATCACAAAATCTACATGATAGGAGGATACGATTCAGTTCAAAAAGTTCAACTATCATCAGTGATGTGTTTTGAGATTTAAAATGAAAGGTGGATTTAGTTGTCAGATATGAAACAACCTCGAAGCTAAGCAGCTGCATGCCGAATCAACGACATGGAAATTGTAGTTTTTGGAGGATATAATAAAGATGAGCGTACTCTAGACACTATAGAGAAATATTTAATAAATGAGAATAGATGGGAAAAGTGTTAAATAAAACTACCATTACCTTTAAGAAGGTTCATGGTGGTGAGAATGAAGAGAAATTTAGCTTTGATTATTGGAGGTTTAACCCTAATGTCCAAGGAGAGTTAGAGAGTTTTCAAGGTTGATTGGGATAAGAAAGATATAACAGAATGCGAACCATTGGAAAAAGGTAATATTTTAATCTTAACCATAGGTGGAGTTGTAGAGAGTGAGATATTAGTTGATTCCGATGGATATTTACATATATTTTTAGAGAATGCAAATGGAACATCCCCTCATGCTCATATTAAATATTATTTTGATCCTGAGGCTAATTAATATATAACAAAGGCAGATTGATACTTTATTTTTATATATTTATTTGTATTTTCATTATCTAGCCAATGGTGCACGATTTAGGAAACACTCAAACTAAATGAGTTATCTCTTACTACCCTCCAAACTCATCTAAAGATATTTTCTTAATGTTGCTTTGTTCTCAGGAGTTCTCTTAAGTGTTTATTCAATATACTTTAATAAAATGATAAAATTACATGAGTCAAAGTTGTTAAATCATCCGTTTCAGGGAATAAGTGATTGTAGAATGTTTTAGCATGATCTGTTGATCTAGTATCAAATATTTCATTGATAACCTAGAAGAACTTATCATGATAATCGACAAGCTCCTCATATCTCTCATTGTTGTTGAAACCATTCATTTATTCTATTGTTTAGATAATATAATACCTGCTAAATTCTTTGTTGATTCTTTATTGTTTTTATCACAGAAATAATCCCATAATTCCTTTCTTTTGTCTGAAGAAACTAAATAAGCTTAGATTTTTAATTAAGCTTTAGTAGCTTTGTCTGATTTATCACTATTCAATTATTCTTCTAATAGTTATTTTCTAAGAGCCTCTTAGTTGTCATAATGTTTGTATCTGTGAACTAAATCAACAATGGTCCATTTTGAATCTTAAGTAACTTCTAAACCTTTAAGATCCTCATCCTAATCTCTCCACCAATTTATGAGTTTATCAAGAGTTTGATGATCATAGGCAAATGCTAATATATACTATCTTAAAATTATCAATCTATTCTTATATTTGTCTGCTCCTTCTTTGATTAGATGTTTAATCTAATCTACTAAAAATGCAAATACTCTCCTTGCTAGTGTTTTCTTAAATTTGGTTGGGGTCATAGCTGAGACTGCACTTGATAGATAAGCAAGTTAAGAACTTATGATATCATCAGATTTCTCTCTTAAGAGTGCATTCAACAAAAATTCCTAATATTCTTCAGAACTCAATTTTCCATCTCTAACTGTATCAAACATGGCTCTGTAAATTAGAGTTCTAGTTAATAGATCATCAACTAAATGTAAATGTTGTGCAAAATATTTATATGAGTTCTCATCTAATAACACTTTGACAAATGATTAATCCTCATAGTTCAATAGAACTGCTCTATAACTATGATGAGATGCGTTATATGTAATGACTGTCTATGCTTAATTCTAAATTAAAGCATCTATTGCTGTGATGTGACCATCTTCCTCGAAGAATGCAATTTTAATTTTATGTACTCTCAGAGTTGGGAACTCCTACAGTGCTGGTCTTTATTAGATAACTAGTTATGAATTGACTTCTCGTGAGGCTGGGTCCCATTAAGGCTCTATTTCATTAAGACCAGCTTTCTCAATCCATTGTTCCTTCCATTACTATAGTGTGAATGATGGGTTATTGTATTTTTCTTATAAATGATCGATTAAATCTTACAAGACTGCATTTCTCCAAGCAAATGTTTAGAAATACTTTCCACAGGCTTCACCAAATGCTTATGCTCCCATGATGCAGAGCAATTATTTCATGCATGATGCTCCTTTACTGTATGTAATTCCATCAAATATATTTTCAGCAACCTCTGTATTGAGGACTTCTCCTGCGATCGGATGTGTTGTTAACATTTGATCTTCCCTATAACCCCATGCCTTTCTTTGATTGAAAGCGTTTGGAATATTAGCTAATTCTCTTGTCTTGATTGTTATGTTTGATAAGCAGTAGAATGAGATGAAATCTGCATAAGATTCATTTAACCATAAATCGTTCCACCATTTCATAGTGACATAATCACCAAACCAATGATGAGCCATCTCATGAGCGATTGTATTAGCCAATTGAGTGTAGGATTGAATTGGTTTTTCCTCTCTAAAGACATAAAGATCATTGAATGTCACACACCCTGGATTTTCCATAGCTCCCCAATTGTATTCTGCTACGAAAATGGAATCATATTTTGTGAACTAGTAAGGAACTTTGAAGAAGTTCTCATAGAATTTCATGCTTTCTGTAGTAACTTCAAAAATGAAATCCTTCATTTTCAACATATGTTCTTTTAATGATTCTCTGCAATATATTGTTTAACTTATATTGTTGTGGAATTGTTCTTATTTGACTGACCAATATTCTCCAGCTATTATTGCGAACAAATATGTTGGAAGCTTTTTTGTTGTTCCGAATATTTAAAATTTGTATCCATCTTATTCCTATTCTGGTCTATATTGATTATTGATCAATATTTCTGGAAGTCTGTTAACTAGGGCATCCTTAACCTGGGTGAATTGGTAATTAAATGTTGTCTCAGGGTCTTCATTACTAATAACAGCCCACTCTTTTGGGGAAACTGCTGAAAACTAGAGAGTTGCTTTTAAATCAGGTTAATCCAAACAAGGGAAGCTATAAATTATTATATAAATATTACAATCTATTGCAAAAGTAGGATTCTCCTTATGAATAAAGATATTATTTCTTATCTTGAGGATCTACGTAGGAATGTAATCCACATCCATCGCCAGCATAATTAGTTTCATACTAGATATGAATTGTATTTCTTTATTAGGTTTGTAAGTGAGCCTATTATAATAAAGTGTATTTACTTTTGGGATCCTTATAAAAAGACCATTCCAGGTGGGGTTTTCAATTTTTTAATTGTTAACTATTAAGGCGATTATTTTTTGTCCTCTATAATCCACGAACAAGTCATGGTTGGTGTGCTTTAGGCTCAATTTAATGGTGGATGTACCAGCAAAATGAGTGCCTTAAAATTAACATATTAAAATTACCCTTCTTTAAAACCAAATCAACATAATAATGTATGCTTCCCTATTCAACTTGGAGGTATCTCAAATCAGCTGCCTTCTATGATAAAAATTTATTTTATCCAATTTCAGACAGAGGATCCTATACTATTTGGCTTTATATTTATTGGTTAGCATTAGAATTTCTATGAATATAGTATGCTCCTCCTAATCCTAGAGCCACGACTGCAGGCAAGAGAATCTTGAAGTTGCGGGAATCGGATAATTTTTTCAATATTTGCATTTTAATATATATATAATCAGAGTAAGGATGACGAATATCTTCAATGTGCTATTCTAGAAATATATGTGAATTTCATCATAAATTAAAAAATTATAATTAATAATGTAATTTTATGATTCTGATTTATAAAGTCAAGGAGTCCCTAGTGACATGCAAAGTGAGCGAGACATACCTAAAGAAAAGCTCAATAAACCCAAACTTCTTTACAAATAAGAGCTATTCAGAGTTCATAAAGAGATTAGAAGAGTATGATATAATTATATGAAGACTGGAATATCGTATGAAAAACCAGCATATTATGATTTGGTTTCGTTTAGACAAAGAGATTTAAGCGAAGAGTAATATTTCGATAAAGAATTTGACCATGGAGAATTCATTTAAAATTAAGATGTAATAAAAAGACATGTTGAGAATATTAATGAAAACAATTGGCTAGATAAAGCAATGAGTAGTATGAAGAAGGATGAAATAACTATATTTATTTAGGAGTATTTAAAACTAGATTAAAATGGGATGAAGATTTTAGATTACAAAAAATACACAATGTTTTAGGTAGTTGATTGGTTGACAATCGTCGATTTAGATTAGGATCGAATGTACTTGAAAAAGATTATAACCAAAGGCAGGGGTGGGGAAAGGTGCGAATTAAATGATGAAATTTCTTATAAAATTTAAATTAAATAAAACGAGAACATAATATATAATGATGAATAAGAGGAAACCAAACAATTTAAAATCTAAAGTAAGATAATATATAGAATATTAAAATCGATGAAGAGTCATGAAATATGCATCTGCGATGTCAATTATGCATTTTATCTTTAATCAGAAGACCCAAATTTTATTAAATAATTATAACTATAGGAAAATATTGATCTTTCAATAGAAATACAATTAAAGTAATTATATAAACTGGATGATATATATCATGATGGAGCTGTACTTAAGAAAAGTATATATAGAGGCTAATCCACAGCCAAACCTGATAAGATATCATATGCTAGTTTTAGTCTTTGGATTTATAGTGAGTGTGTTGGCGCATTACCTCTAAAAGCACATTTGGTGTGGTCATCTTGTGAGGAGGACCCAAAATATGATTTACCTGCTACCTACGGTAAACTCGGAAAAGAACTTGTTACAGATTAATTCGATAAAAAAGGAAGTTTGCATTATCATATAGATGATTTAAAGATTTCAAAATTATTAAGACTTTGCCTGATGAGAATGAAGAAAAATGAACTAGCCATCATCACATGCACTGAAGGAAAGGAGCTCATTAAATGTGGTTTAGACTATGAAGCCTTGAAAGGGTAAATACCATAAAAATTATATTACGTCATTCATTTATTTGATTTCACGGAGGGGAAAACAAACTTCAATATGACGGTTGAGGAAAAAATAGAATAGGCAGTTAGGAAGAGACAAATTGGATTAAAGTGGATCGCCTAATCAAATTTTAGCAAAGCTCTAAAAGTATATAGAGCCGTAAATGCATATTTTGATTATGGAACATTTTCAGAGGAAGATAAAATTAAAATGAGAGAATATTAAATATCAGCCTTGCTCAACACATCGCTTTGCTAAATGAAATTGTAGAAATGGGCAGACATGAAAGTAGTTTGCTAAAAATTATATAATCTTGATAAAGATAATCCCAAAATATTATACAGATATGCAACTGCATTGAAATAATTGCATGAGTATTAGGAGGCTTTAGAGATATTAAAGGATAGCAATGCAGAAGAAGTTTAGGGAATTAAATAAGAAATCTTAAATCTATAAGATTAATATGAGAAAAAGTAGAAAAAGGTTTATGCAAAAATGTTTGATTAATGATATATCATGAGCTATCTTGAAATACTAAAGATTATATTTTGATCTTATCCTATTCTGTTAGAGCTGAAACAAAATCACTGTTTCTGCTTTAGTGTTCTTTTCTTCTAACTGATTCGTGATCCAACTTCAACTTTTCATGTTCCTCTAATAATTTATTATATTTTTTATTGGTCTCTCTGACTTGTTTCTCTAGTTATATAATTTTAAGATCCTTCTCGAAGATTAATTTCTATAAATCTATAGTATTATGTTTCGACTTCACTCGAATTAAATCATCATTGGATTCCAATGTAGTTGTTTTTGTTTGCATTTAACTATCATTATCCTTGTATAATTCTTTGACTCTAAAATAGTAACCGTCTTCAATTTTCAAAGTTTCGGAGAGTGATGGAGGTTTTCCGGATCCAACTTAAGTTTGAATCCTTTAATCGTAACTTAGTTTATGCTGAAGAATAGGGTTAGTATTTTTGGCTGGTGAATAGTTTGTGAGCTGGATTGGTTAACTTCTGCGAGGCATAGTGACAATCTTTGAATAACTAAGAGATTATGGTTTGCGATTATTGACCTATTTCATCACCATTGAGGCTGTTTATCTATGATAGAAGGCTTAATCTACATGAACAAGCTTGTACTACATGATATTGAAATAATTTATATTTATTTTTTAATTCAAATGCACATATTTCTGATTCTACTTTTATCTCCTGCATTTGCTTATTTTGAGTAAAAACTCATTAGGAGAGTGATTAATATAACATTAGAGGATATCGATCCGAAGGATGATTACGACTTGAACTCACTTGATGATCAATGCCCAAAAGAATTATAATCATTTGAACATAATGATACTTATGTAACACAATTGTGTTTCGATAAAAACGTTTTCTATAATATTTAAGTATTGCTTGGAGAGGGTAAGGATGAAGAAAATGTTTTTGAGATGAATCTTGATTTAACAGAACCATGGTCATGGTATAAAAAAGACACTTGCTAATATTGCATCAATGACCCATTAGATTTTGATCTATCCCCTGAAGAATGTAAAAAGGGAAATAACAAATGCTTTTATGACAATTTCACAAAAGGCTATGAATCAGAGAAATGGTAGGATCAAAATGAAACAGGGAAAATATACTCTGACAATTAATTCCTAGTCGGCAAATTTAGAGAGAACACCATCGAACTACTAGCATATGATTCTAGCAAGAGAATGACTGTTTCCTAACTAATAGATATTGAATTGAAAGAATAAGAGGCGTATAAATTAATCAAGGTGAAAAACCTCATAATGCTTGAAGTTGATACAATGAGATACAGTAATAACAAGATTCAAGCCGATGGAACTATAGGCTTCGGTTTTGGCTATCAAGGACAGGATGACGAGAAAATAAGGCCTAATTCTGATTTTGTAGAATAATTAGTTAAATAAGAAACCTCCTTGTAATTAACAAGATAATAATTTGCAATATACACCTACAAAGAGGATGGAGTTTATAGGAAGGATTTTATAATCTAAGTTGGTGGATTCGATTACACTTATTCGCATAAGCATGAAAAAGAAATCAGATGGATAAATGTAGTTGAAAATTCCGGCTATTATTGGATGATATCAATTCCAAAGTTAGGCCTGGGTTTAAATTTCAAAACGAGGGAGGAAGACTTACAAATTGTTAAAAACCCTTAAGCCATAGTTACATTAAATTCATAATTTTTAGAGCTTCCCAAGGAAATACTCCTTAAGTTTAAAGAACAGATCGAGGAAGTAAATAATAACACGAAATGCTCTTTTGTAGGAAAACATAAATATATATTATATTGCGAGAATTTGACCTTTGAGAAACAACTTCGAGGTTTATAATTAGAACTCAATTTTCCAAAGCTTGATAAGAGTGAGATCGTCACTATAAGTTAAGAGCATTTACTACTAGACTGCAATAATTCAACCAATCTGACATATAATTGCCTTTTTAGATTAAAATTATCAAGATCAGGATATGTCATTTTGGGTGAACCATTCATGAAAGCTCATTTTGTCATTTTTGAAAACTAACCTGCTAATAAAATTTACAGAATAGGAATATTGAATGCGGCTGCAGATATAAATTATGTGAGTAAAGAAATAGATTGGGCATTATTTCATTTGGTATTATACGTATTTGTATTTGGACTCCTAACAATGTGTTGTATTGCAAACTTAAAGAGAGGGTGCAAAGATTTATACAGAGCTCTAAAATACAGAAGAGTATTTAATATTAATAATAAATAGGCTATGGTAGGGGAGAGTGATTAGAAGGTGCTAAGATCTAGATACCTTGATGATGAAGTAGCTGCAGATTTAGAGGATGATATCTAGAAAACTAAGGAGGTTGAATTGCGTACAGAGACTAAAAAGGTAAATGATTGGACAACGAGCTAACAATAATTTGATTTTGGAAAAAAATTTACATAAATTGCAGAAGACCACTCTATATGAAAACATTAATATATATAAATATGGCAAAATTAGAGTTTAATATCACCTTTGAAGTTCCTGCTAAAGTCATTTATAATGCATTCGTCGATCAATATGAAGTTTTACAATATACAAGAGCACCTGGTGTGGTCGAAAATAAAGAAGGAGGAATCTATAAAATTTTGGATGGAAGGATCGATGGAGTATTTTAGAAATTGGTAGAATATTCTAATATAAATAATAGGTTGAAAACAGTGAAATAGCTATGACATGGAAGTTTAGTGATTGGAAAGACTATTCACTAGTGCACATTAAATTTTTAGATAGAGAAGATAGTGTCTAACTCAAGATAGTCTAATCTAATCTACCACAAGGGACAGATGTTAAATAACTTGAAAATGGATGGAGAAATTATATATTCTTACCTATGTCTAAAATAAGAGGCTACCCATTGGAAAATGATGATTGAAATAAAGACATAATAATATTTTTAATTTATGCCTAAAATATCATCAAATAGAGACCACTTCTTTAAATTATTGGGAAAGGAATTATCTGAATAATAATTAGATGATCTTACTTTTGCTTTTGGAATCGAAGCTGAGGAATATGAAGAAGTTGAGAATGGATTAAATGTTAAGAAGATCTCATTCGAAATAGCAGCTAATAGACCAGACTTACTCTGTATTGAGTCATTATCTAAAGCACTTAGATTGTATATTGGAGAAAATCAAGCATAAAACTAATATAAAACTGTTTAAGGAACTGAAAAAATTTATGTTAAGGCAGCTGTAATTTATTCTTTCTTATTTTTTAAGACTTCTTAAATTAGACCATATGTTGTGGGAGCCATATTAAGAAATGTTGAATTAGATCCAAATAGCTACCAATCATTCATAGACTTTTAGGATAAATTACATCAAAATTATTGTAGAAAAAGAACTCTTGTCTCAATCGGAACACATGATTTGGATACCATCAAAGGTCCATTTTACTACAATGCCCTACCTCCACAAGATATTGTTTTCAAGGCTCTTAAATAAACTGAGGAATTGAATGGTGTATAACTATTTGAAAAGCTGGAGGTAAAATAATTTATATTTATTAATAGAATGACTAATATTTAAAACATTACCTTCATATAATAAAGAACTCCCCTGTGTATCCTGTGATTTTAGATTCAAATAACGTTGTATTATCTCTTCCTCCAATCATAAATGGTGATCATTCAAAAATGTCTCACCTTACAAAAAACATATTGATTGAAATTACAGCAACAGACCATCACAGGGCTTAAAATACCTTACTTTGCATAGTTAATAGTTTTGCACAGTATACTTAAAACCATGAGATAGAAACTGTGGAGATTGTTTATGAGGAATCAGGAAAATCAATTGTGACACCCATCTTCAATGAAAAACAAGTGATCACAAACCTAAAATATATAAACAGTATATTAGGAATTGACATTTCAATTGAGTAATCCATCCAACTATTGAAAAAGATGGGAGTTCATTCTGAAGCAATAGATGCATAATAGTTAAGTGTGACTGTGCCATATTATCGAACAGATATATTGCAAGAATGCGATATCGCTGAGGATATTGGGATAGCATATGGCTACAATAATATCGAATTTAAAATACCAGAGGCAGCAACTACTGGTGGAGAATATTTATTAAACAAATTAAGTGATATGGTAAGAGAAGAAGTTGCTCTTTGCGGATTCGTAGAATGTCTAAATTTTGTCCTTTGCCAAAATAGAGAAATTACAGAACTCCTAAATAAGACTTAAAACAATCTAAAAGTAGGAATATAAAACAGTAAGTCTGATCTCTTCCAATGTGCTAGAACAACTCTAATGGCAGGAATTCTTAAGACATTAAAAACAAATCAAAGATCTAAATTACCCGTTTAGCTTTTTGAGGTAGCAGATGTCGTTCATAAGGGATAAAAAGGGAATGAAATTGAAGGTATTGTTGGGGCATTCAATAGGAGATATTTGTGTGCCATTCATAGTGACAATGATTCGAGTGGTTTAGAAATAATACACGGATTGTTAGATTAACTTATGGTGAAGTTAAAGGTTTCATAAGAAAATTATTCATTATAGAAATCAAATGGTACAAATATTTATTATAATTAGATGAAACATTCTTCCCTGGATTATAAGCTAATATAATTTACAAAGGGTAAGTGATTGGAATCATGGGCGTTGTCCACCCTCTAGTGTTAAATAATATCGAATGGCCATTCCCTGCAGCTATGATTGAATTAGACGTGTAAACTCTGTTAGAAGATTTTTGATAAAATAAACATAAGGGATATATGTTAATATTATTCATTTAGGATTTCTCAAAATATATATTACAGAATCTCCTCTCAAAAACATTTTTTATATAAATCTTTCCTTGTTTGTTGAATGTGCCTTTTTGCCCTTACCAGCTTTAGGCATTTCTGTCCATACTTCTGTAACGTTCTCTAATATCTAAAATATAAATGATTTATAAATACCATATTCATATGTCTGTCAAATGCTTTCACTCTTCCCAACAGCTTTCTATTATTTCTGAGGGCAATAAGGACTTGTGCATTCGATTTGACTGTTTTAGTGAGTAATGAAAATGGACCACTCTCAAAAGTCTCTTCCTAAATTGGACGCTTCTACGTTTCAGCCATATTAATTTATGTAATTTTTTTTGAAATATTTCTTTCATATAATATATGCATCATTAGAGTCTCTGATTTAGCGTATTACTACTACCCTCTACATATGTGATTCCTGCAATATGACCTGTTAATGATCCTCCTTCTCTATAAGTGTCGTGAATATTGTTTTATGTCAAATTAACTTTGGGTTGATCATTCTTCCTAGTCGTCTCCTCAGCGTATGTTTTTAAGGGACTTTTAATTCTTAAATTAAATAAATCCTCCCATTTGATGTCAGCAAAAAATGGATGTGTTCTAATTTCCTCATATGACTTGTATCCCAATCTCTCTTGTGGGTTTGTTTTCAACAATTTTTTAACTAAATCTTATGCCTCTGGAGACATTGTCGCAGGATAGTTTGGTTGATTTAATGTTATTAGTTGCTAAATTTTGTGAACACTTCTTTCGGGATGAGAAAATGGTGGATATCCATTAATCATTTCATAAATGAGGATGCCTAGAGTCCAAAGATCAACTTCAAAGGAATGCCCTTATCTTGAAATAATTTCTGGAGCCAAATACTCAGGAGTTCCAGCTACCTATAATTTTAATATATTAAAAATACTGTAAATGTTTTTGCATCTTTATCTTTTCGCAATGTGGCTAAACCAAAATCTGTGAGTTTAACATGGCCTGTTTGGGTCAATAAAATATTTTCTGGTTTCAAATCTCTATAAATGACTTTTAAATCATTATTCAAATATTGGAGAGCCAACACTACTTCAGCAGTTATATATTTGACCACTTTTTCTGGAAGTCCATTAGCTTTTTGTAAGATTTTGTAGAACTCACCTCCAGCTACATATCTAATTTTTAATATTAATATCAGTACTCCATAACAAAATAAATTTTTCCAGGTGTTTAAAATGAATATTTCAGTTACACGATAAAAGGATGCTTTGAATTTTTAAGAACATTACGCTCAATGACTGCATTGCCTTCAAGTTAGTGTTCAAAAATTTTGGATTTCTGAATTTATTTCATTGCATAGATTTTGCTATTATCCTTCTTTTTAACCTTGAAGACTTTTCCAAAGGCTCCCTGTTTATATTAGATATATACCTTCCCTATTGTTTCAAGCATAATGAAATCATCCAGTCCAACTCTCTTTTTTGGGTTATTCTCTTGTAGAGTGGAGTAGGGTTATGGTTAGCAAGGTATTGACGGTATGTCAGCAGGCATTTATTTTTTAGCACCCATTTTAGTGTACTAAGACTACTACAAAGAGGATTTATCTTTAGCGGGGGGATCACACAGACTACCCATGTTCTTAAATTTTGAAAAAATAAAGAAAAAATATATTATATTAAATATTAAATAAAATGTATTTGCCGACCTTCTACAAAATGGGATTTGAGACATTTTTCTTCAAGACAAAAAGATTAGCAACTTGCGGTCCTCCAGTGCTACTTTGGGGTAATAAGATTAAACGATTTTTATTAGCTGTATGGACAACATACCCAAACCTTTACAATATGATCTTCACAGATTTCTTCCCTCCTCCCATGGGTACATATTTTAATTCTATCGTATAGGTGTCGAGAGAAGAAAGCAAGAATGATTATTATGAGAATATTATTTATTATATGAGATTATTGATATATTAAGATTGGATCGAATCTGCCTCAAATAAAGTTGGCCTTAGCAAAAAGGATGAGCTCAAAATATGGCATGACATGTACGAGTATGCCAGATAATTGGAGACATATCTCTAAAATGTAAATCGGATCTGTTTTAATGAATACTTTTAAAAGGGATTAGCCTTTTTTCACAGATTTGCACACTAGATTTCTTTCGATTAATTTGATAGAAACATCTATTTGACTGCCTGCATGTTCTTAGCAGCAAAGGACCTGGATATGTTCGATTGGTCTGTTGAGAGATATGTTAAGGCCTTTCTAATAGTTAGTGCAAAAAGAGAGAAAGAACAGAATCCTCAATTTGATTCTAAAATAATCGAAAAGTATACTAAATAGGTATTAGATGCCGAATCCTAAGTTTTAAAAATGTTGGGATATGATTTGGACATAATTGTTCCATAATTATATTTCAAGACGATAAAACCTAAAATTTAAGTTGATTATGGAGATTCCTAACAATTGACTGATATGGCTTAAAAACTATTATCAGATTTCTTTTTAACTAATATTTGCCTTTACTATGTGCCATAAAATATTGCACTAGCCGCAATTTATAAGGCATCCACTCTACAAAAAAGAGAAATCTAGGATTTGCCTAATGGAAAGCCATTTTACTAAATATTTGATGACGAATTAAACGTAACTAAATTTGAAGATATCGAAGAAATAGATAAATATTTTCATGAATGTTTGAGCATACTTAAATCATGAAAATACTATAAAATATCAAAATTATGATTTGTTCTGTATATTCTGTTAATGCAATTTACTTGCCAGTAATCCTCCCCATCTTTTAGGCTCTTCTGGCTCATCATTTAATGATCCTTGAGATTAGGATAAAGGAGTTTGTTTTCGAGATTATTTTTTCTATGGGCCTGGATGTTAATCATCAAAAAACATATCTGCTATTTTTTAGTCTAATTCCTCATCTTCCATGGCTCTCTCAAGAATTTCTGAATCATCTTTATTCTAATCAGATTGTTAATCATTCATAATATTATTTTCCAAATTTTATTTATCCTATTCCCTTTATTTTAATATTCTCTCTCTAATCTTAGGATTCTACATTATTATTTCAAAATATCTATCTTCATCGAAATTATATTGGTTAAGTGTTATTTCCTATGAATATTTGACTACATCCTTATAAATATCACAAAATTTTCTAAAAATGGAAATCATAGTCTCTAAGAATCCAATATCTACGTGATTTAAAGATTTCTTCCAAACATCATTCCAATCTTCATCTTGCTCAACTGATTCAAGCACTTCCTTTCTAATTTAATATTAATATGAATACAATCTATAAGGACCAAGGGTAACAATATTATTTATATTCAGAACCATCCCTAACATGACTTACAATAGACTCATTTCCTTCATTTCGTATAGTGTATGATCATAGACCAATCGCTTCAATTCATCCAACGATTCTATCCTTTTATAATTAAATAAAGATTACTTTTGATCTTTAGTCTCATATAATGGGTCCAATTATGCCAACATGATTGATCTCATCTCCATAAATAATTTATTCAAATATTCTTCAACATTTGTGTAATATCCAGGTGATCGTTCAAACATGTAAGTATCTAATGCATAAATGTATTCATATTCGAATGACAAATTTTCTGTATCCCTCAATTCTCTAGTTGTATCAGTGTATCGTGGATCTGTCCTTACTATCATATGTTCCAAATCCTGAATTGGATGAACCCAAATCTCTAAAGGATATCGGGTTGGGTTGTTAACAAATATATCAAAAGACATAACAAAGCCTAATTTAATTAATCTATTTCTGCTGGTCGGATCATAAAAATTCATGATTTTAGCTCCTCTCATTCTTCCCATACAATTTAGGGATATTCCTGGTATATACTCTTAAACTTCAAGGAATGGTCGATCTAATCTCTTTATAACTTTCTCATGAAGTTCTCTATGTATGAAAGTAGCCCTCTATATCTCTTTAGTGAGATATTTAAATTCATATTCATCCCATTTTACTATTCGTTTATTTGGTACAGGCAATCCCAATATAAGTGCCAATTAAGAAAAATAATATCCACTAGCAATCTCATCATATCCTTTCACAACAACCCCACCCTTCTCAGTCTCTATAAATATTACACCTTTATGTAGTGAGTCACTTGTGGAAACACCTTTTATATCTTCCCACTCTACAGCTCCTTTTAATGTCTTAGAAGCAAAATTAAATTCTTTGATTTTAATATCTAATGGAATGTCAGTTTTCCTATCATCTGGTGCAGGTCCAGGCCTTCTCAAAGGATACGGTATATAATTAGGATGTTCTATTTTTTATTTTGGTTTAGTAAATTAAGAAATCATTATAATTCATTTGAGTTTATCACTTTAAACTTTCTATTTCACTCTTTCAGCTAGTTTGTGTTTAACAGGCTTAAGTTCACGTAAACCATCTTCCCATTATATTGTGGACATCTTCGTGTTAGGAACAAACAAATGTCTCACATTTTATATATTCTTTTCTTTGAATTTCATCGTATAATTAGGAAGAGAAATATCAGGATCAAAGGCTACACCAATATACTTATTTATTACCAGAATATGTAATTTTTCCTAATTTATTAGCTGACGACGATTTCCTCAACTCCAATTCTGTTTTTCGTTCAGGAAGAAACTCTGGAAACTCCTGTTTTCGCTACAACTTTGGAACTGTTGTCCATTATCTCTCTTTGTCTGCCAAGATTTTATCTTTAGATCCATACGATCTCAGACCTGTCTCAAAATCTACTTATCCTAATGTTGCAGTTGGGCCAATGCGGTGACGAATTAGATGCAAAATTTGAGTAGAATTCCCCGAATATGAAATGTCACGAGGGAATTATTTTAATTTTCTTGATTCTAAAGGTTTGTCTGCTACACTAAATGCTTAATTAGGGATGTTGGCTAGTTTGCTTTTGAGATCATTCTTTTTTTTTTTAATTATTGATAAGTTACATGTGATAAATCTCTTAGTTAAAGGACCCATTCAATATCCTTCTCAGTAATGTGAGGCTCAGCTAGAAAGTGGCTGTAATAATTCACATTCCTTGGAATTTGATTTGATAGAGCAGGTGTTGATTTATTTTCGCTTTTTTTCTTCATTTATATATTAAAATAAAATATATAAAAATCAAATTTTATTAAAGGTTCCACTAAAATTACTTAAATTATTTTATGATTTTGTCATTATTTTTGTACCTTTTAGTTTTTACTGTAAAACCATTTATTTTAAAAGTTCAATTCTAGAATTTTTCTTTTTATTTAATCTCTCTAAAACAGTTTATATATTGAAATTCGGAAAATAATTAGAACATTCATTGAGTTGGACTTTATCAATATCAAACCATTTTTATAATCTAGAAGATTCTTGCTCCTAGATATCTTCTTTCTAAGATTATTTATTGGTATCCTAGGGTTTCGTTAAATTTGTTAATTGAGTATTTTATGGTTATTATGCCGCCTAAATTATATTTTGATTAAGTTTATTGAAAATAATACTCTCGTGACGAGTTTAATTTTTAATATTACTATCCGACGAATTTTACTCTATCCGATTCAGAGATTTTGATGGTGCAGAAGTTATTGGAAAAGATTCTTCAACTTATATAGTTCCTTTCGATGGTGAGGCATAATGCTGGGGAACCTTAAAAAGTACACTTTGTCTCTTTAAATTAATTTTCCGAAAGTGTTATGAAAAATTTGAAGGCATTCTTCCTCTAATTGAAATCGAATCTCTCTAGGATTCAGAGATGTTCAAAATCGATTACTATACATTACTTTTGATATTTGGTGCTTGTATCTGATCGAAATTACATCCTAACTGAATTAAAAATTTCTCATCAATTTAACTTTTTAATTAATAATTTACTCATCGTTGGTTATAATTTTTTGCAACATATAATGTATGCAAGACTCTAGATAATCAAATCGATCTGATCTATTCTTCGATTTTTAATTATTTTGTCTTTTAATGTATTTTCTTTCTTGATGATGATTCTTTGATAAGTATTTAATTAATTTCCATTTATTTGGTATATAGAAAATAAATGGACACCTAATAAAACAAAAAATTACTCAATATAATTATGTGTCCAGCTGCATATCTCACATATTTTCCCGATTGAGTTGCTATATAATAATTTCTCTTTTATTTCGCTAAATTTAAGATATTATTCTGGTTCAAGCTATAATAATTCTATGAAATCATCTCTTTGGATATAAGCCATTTAAGTGAAAGTTTATGCTTTAAATGTCTAAATGTGTGGTTAGTCTGTAATGAATTCTTGTTCTCCTAAGACACCTCCTTTAGTATATTTCTTGAGTTATTTCTATTCTTTTGCTCCTTTAATATCGATTGATTTTGAATAACTTATTAATTCTCCTTCCAATATGAAAAAGAGTTTGTGAGAAAAGTCTCCGTTTTTAATGATGTAATCTCCTGGTATGAAATTTTCTGTATGAACCTTTTAACATAATTTTTTGATGAATTATTCACTTTTGAAGTATTTTTTTATTATTTATGATTTTAATAACACTTTTTAATAGATATCTACAAGAACTTCCGACTTTAAGTCTTCATTTAGTCTTTTCAGAACCTAATCTTATAATCCATTTTCATATTTTTGCAATTCTAATTAATATTCGAAATATTTTCTGACTCTCAGCGAAAGTTAAGTATTCAATTACTTCTCTTTTATATACTAATTGACTTATTTCATTTATTGCTTCTAGTAGGCTTCTCTCTCTTATCGATTCTTTAGTATTTCTCCTATGGTAGAAATAGCATAACCAAAAACTCCACAAATAACCATTGATATCAAAATTACAAAAATCCTTTCAAGAGTAGTATGAGGTACTATGTCTCCATAACCAATAGTTAAAGTTGTTATCACGCTCCAATAAAGAGACACAATATAGCGTTCAGACCAATCCAAGTTATATAATTTGTAATAAACCAGCCAACTATTCGGATCTCCATATTTTTCATACTCTACTGTCCCAATCAAATGCCATGCGCATGAACATATATGAGCAACTAGGATGATAAAATATACCAGTTTAGCTAAATCTAAAACTGCTTACCAACTTTCTTTCAAATTTAATAAATCTTCAACCCCTTAAATCAATGATCTAACTCTGGTCACCCTAAGTAACAAAACAAATTAAATGTAAGGGATATTAAACTAAGCTAAAACATATGGTATGACTATCAATAAATCCCACCAAAATGATCCCTTTCGAATGTAAAACGAAAATATTTATCCCCTTTTTTTGTGTATCACACCTTCATGATAAAAAGCAGTATTAAAATTTAATAGAATTTCTAGAATAAACACATACGAGGGTATAGTTTCGAAAAATAAAGATATTCCATAACTTGATGAGGCATCTAAGTTGAAGCTTAAGTTCATAGGGAATATAAAAAATGTTTACGACAATGAAAAATATAACTACTAAATCCCAAATAATTTTTATAGGACTATCTGGTTATATAACGCTTATTTTATCAAATATATTAATCATTAAGTAGTGAGGGATTGCTATAAACATATCACTGTACTTACTTAATTTTTTATAATATTATTGTTTTATACTTGCTCCTAGCATTAAATGCTGTCTAAAGATCTTATAATCTGATGTATTATCGTCAATATATTAAAAAACACGAAAGTTTATTAATTTGATTTTCATACAACTTGCATTTATCTTTAATTGGTATAAAAATCTAGAAATAAGTGTTATTATTCTCAATCCATTCATCTACCACTAAGCATTCAGCCTTGCAGAGGAAATAATTCTTGATATCTATCTACTATTTTAATCTTCATCACATTCATTTTGAATCGATTGTTACTCTTCTTAAGCAGAAGGAGTTATAACCTTAATCTGGATCAATCTACCCTGACTTTCATGTGATAAACTAGAAGAGTGTTAGCTTGGAATTCGTTCCGATATTTCAGGAGATAGATCGTCAGGGTAGAATTTTTATAACCTACTAATTGACTTCTCAAACATTTATCTTTTATTTCTCATCAGGAAGCTTTCAGGTTCAGTTTTCTACATTATAAATATTAAATAAATTATATAACAACGAAGAAATCATAAAATTTTAAAATCAAAAAAAATGTAATTGAATTAAAAAAAGATAGATAAAATACATAATATTATAATTTGAAATGGCAAATATTAAGGTATTCAAAATT
>VMTU01000375.1:0-59903 GCA_016759055.1 Paramecium bursaria
TTTTTGAGGAATCAAAAATATATAATTTGTTTTATTTTTTGCACATAAATTTATGAGTTTCACTCATCTCTCAAATTATATTAGATTCTTTAATATACTGAGTGATTTAGAACAAGATTAGTAGATAACTTAAAAAGAAAAACATCAACTAAAAGTCAATTTCACATTGAAAGATTATCAACTAATTAATATGATAGCAATTCACTAGGATGTGGAGGACGAGGAATTCAAATTTAGTATAATAAACTATATTAAATCGAAAATGTAAACATAAAGTCTAACTTCTCCGATGAAAGTTAGATCAAAATCACATGGAGGAGATACACTGTTGAAATCAATAAGGAGAAATTCAATTTAGAAAGAGTAATTTATAAGGGAAGATGTGCTGGAAAAATAGATAGAAGATTTAAATGACTCCATTCTACAAGTTATACAAACTGAATAAAGAAATGTATTATTTTATTTACCAAAAGATATTAAGTTAAGTTATTTAAGATAAACTTAAGTATCTAGGGGATTTACTCTAACGAACTAGTCAGTAATCACCCACTCGTATCCCTAAAGAAGATTAATCAGTAAAATTAATTGATTAAATTCAATAAAACTATCTATAAATGAAGGTAAAAATAATTATTATTGATAGAAATAATTTAATGAATACATGAAATCACACATTTTATTGATGGATGAAAATCTTTCAGTATAAAATCTTTTTGGAGTCATTGATATGTTTGTCAAAAACCTTATTGATGTGGATCACTTTTCCTTTATATATGTTAAAGATGGATTTTTAGAAAAGTATTCGTCTACAGATTAGTCATTTTCAACAGTAATCTTAGACTTGCAAGGAGAATTAGATCTATTATAAGCAGAAAAGGTATTAATTTTAGAAGAAAACAACTTCTACCCTAAAATAAGTTAAGCATTTCAAATAAATTAATTTTAAAGATCATTTCTTATCAAAGTATAAAAAGGAACTGAAGAAATTTACTTTTGTTTTCATCAACTATAGACTGAAAAACCTCGAATAATTCGTGATTTTATCTGTTTAGTGAATGAGTACGAATTCTTTGATGAGATTAACCAATTAGCTATATTTTTATCGGAAACAATCAAATAGGCAAGAGTTCAAAGTTTCACTCCATTAGAGATTTCTCACATGATTTAAGATATTGGAATAGCATTCATAAGATGTTCGAAATATTTATTCATTGACAAAATAGCTGAAGTTCTTTAGAAAAAATACATAGTAGATAAGTATAAATAATTTTTTATCTAAAGACACATATCAAATAACTTGTCACATGGTAGCAGTCCAAGCCTTATGTCAACCTCAATAACTTAGCATAAAACACTGGATATTGATTTCAAAGATAGCTTAGCTATATCTTTAGGGGTTCATGGAATGGATTTAGGGAGAAAATCTGATTCTTTGCTTTATAAGAATATTCAGGAGTATTTTTTTAAGTTTTAAAAATTCATTCATCAATGTTTTGAAAGAACAACTTATTATAAGTTTTTCATAAAGTCAAGTGATTAATTAATATTCGAATTCGACAAATAGGGATAAGTAATATTTGTTTCTAGGCCAATATCAAAATAGTAGAGGGAAGAATACAACATTAATTTCGTTCCATAATATTTGAATGCGTCATATACAAGCATTTTTAAGAATCCTAAATTAATAAATCATATTGAAAACCATCTTTAAGATCCAAATAAGTGGCATTTGAACGAGTCAAAGGCATAATATGAAGTTTTCATGAAAATGGAAGAAAAATCATTTAAAGGGTTTGTTGTTATATTTTAGTAGGGGTGGTTTAGTTATGATTCCAAATCGCTCATAATGGATGTTAAAATGCAAAATAAGTTAAAAAAGTCCATGTATCATTAAGAATCCATTTTCTATTTTGACAATTTAGAATAAAGCAATCCGTAGTTATAGAATAGCGTAGTTTAGATGTTTAAGCCTTTAGGATCTAAAAAATCATCAACCTTTTAAAGTTTAGGTAAATTATTCGAATAAAGAAACTCTATTGAACAGTTTGATTCAAAAGCTTTGATAGGCTAAAAATAGATTAATAATTTCATATCTGAATAAATGGGTGCTCCCAAGATAGAAAACATCAACAATTTTAATTTTAATGTCATAAGTATAACGGATGATTGGTTAGAAAAATAAAGAGTTGTGTTTCAAATACTAAGATATCATAATTTTATGGAATCATTCAAAATACCCACCTTAGAATTATGCGAGTTCTTAGCCATACTTGAATACAAATATAATAAGAAGAAAAACGAATTTCACAACTATGATCATGCAATATCTGTTATGTAGGGGGCTCATTCTATAACTTTGACTTTACAATAAACCCAATTTAAAGGAGTTTTAAATAACTTATAATTATTTGCTTTAATATTTGGGGCATTATGTCATGATGTTAGTCATAGAGGAAGGACTAACATATTTGAAATAAATAGTTTGTCAAATTTAGCAATTCGTTATCACGATAAAAGTGTATTAGAGCAACACCATGCAGCAACTGCAATTAAATTAATGACTGGAAGTTACACTAGTATTTTAGTAAACATGCCAAATGAATAATTTAGAGAATTCAGAAGATATTTTATTTCGAATATCTTGTACACAGACATTACTGAGCATTTCAAGTTAATCAAAGAGTTTGAGGGTTGTATGTCAACACTTGGATAGTAGGAAGACGATCATAAATTACTTTCGGGAATGATTATTCATACTGCTGATTTTAGTGGAACAGCTAAGAAGTTTGAGATTTCAAAAATTTGGTCATATAGAGTTAACTAAGAGTTTTAGTAACAATTTGAATTAGAGGGCAATCTAGGATACCCTCAACTACCCTTTATGAAGGATCTTGATAATGTATTATTCATAATAACATATAGCCTCGAATAATGGCCAAATCAGAATATGGGTTCGTTAAATTTATAGTTCGCCCTCTTTGGTCCCTTTTATCAAGATTTTTAGATGATAAATTGCAAGAGAGTTTAGATAATTTAGATGAAACTATAATACAATGGGAATCCTTGTCTAATTGAAATAATATTAAAATATTTTTTTTTGTTTTAATGATCAGCTTTTAATCATCTAAAAATCGATTTTCTCTCTATTATTTAGAGGAAAGCGAGCTATATTTATAAGATCTTAGTGCTAAAGTGAAGTATAGAGATTTCTCAAATGGAGTTGAAAAGTATGATGATCTTTAAATTTTTTATTAGGATCGAGAGAGGGAAAATTCACATGTGTTCTAGAACACTAATATTCGAGCCTGAAAAATCTGAATTACCTATACAAAAATACTTCTATAAACAGATTACAACTCGTCTACAATTAACGAATGTTATAAGCTTCAAGATCAAGAGAATTGTGGAAATAAACACTTAAGGTCCACCAAGTCCCTATATTTATTAGGACGATATAGATTAAGAAATCACAATAGAGCCATTGTATGACAACATAAATGCGCTTTTTTAACTACTAGAAAAATTAACCTTAATTAATTAAAAGAGTCATGATGTTGAAAATGAAATCAACAAATTGGATCTAGAAAAATAATAAAAATAACGATTCAACATGAGCTTTGTTGATTCTGTGTCAGAGAAACCTCTTACTAAGGAATTATTCGTAAGAAAAATTATGCCTTTGATATCCACATCAGGAATCATGTATATTACAAATAAATAAATTTACTTCCAACCTGTATATAAGGTGGCTGCTAAACCTGTAAAGAAGATACTAATCGAGAGAATCAAATATTTGTATAAGAGAAGATATGAGTTGTAAGACATCGGGTTAGAGATACTAACAGATTAAAAAGCATATTATTTTGCATTTTAAACATAAGATTAGATGGAAGACGTTTACAAGGCCCTCGTTGCCAAGGTTGGGACAGAGTCAGATATAGGATTAGAAAAAACTACATATTTATGGTAGAGTGGTTAGATGTCTAATTTTGAATATCTAATGAAACTTAATTAGGCAGGTAATCGATCATTTAGTGATTTAACATAATATCCTGTGTTTCCACAGATTATTTAAGACTTTGAATCTTAAGTTATAGATTTGCAAGATCCAAATATTTATAGAGATCTCAAGAAACCAATAGGCGCATTAAACCCTAAGAGATTGAATGATTTTAAGCGACGATATCAAGATATGCCGAATCCTAAATTTTTATATGGTACTCACTATTCTACCCCTGGTTATGTAATCGGATATTTAGTAAGATAGAAACCTCAATATATGTTAAAATTGTAATCTGGAAAATTCGATAAACCAGATAGATTGTTTAAGTCTATAAAAGGAGATTTTAGAAATGTTATGAACAATCCAACATCATTAAAAGAATTGATTCCTGAATTCTTTTAAGAGGATGATTCATTTTTAGTGAATAGATTAGGTCTTGATTTGGGAGTGAGATAAAATAATAAAAAAGTTGGAGATGTTAGTTTGCCTAAATGGGCTAAAAATGCCAAAGACTTTTTAAGAATCAACAGAGAGGCCTTAGAAAGTGAAATAGTATCTAATGAAATACATAATTGGATTGATTTAATCTTTGGGTATAAATAGAAGGGTCCATCATCAGTCGAAGCTGACAACGGTATTAATTTTATTTTAAAATTTAGTATTTCACTACTTAACCTATGAAGGAACAGTATAATTAAATTCCTATACTGATCCAATAGAGAGATAGGCGATTAGATGCTAAATCAATGAATTTGGATAATGTCCTAAATAACTGTTCAAGATACCCCATCCTCCTAGGTATGCTCTGAAGCAATAATAAATCATTTATAAATCTGTTGAGTCAGTGCCTAAACTATAGTAAGAGGCAGAAATAAATATAGAGGGAATAATTTGGGAAAATTTAAATAAGAAGGATTAGCTTTAGCAGAACATTATCCAAAAAGCACATAAATCGTATAATATTTATTTGAACTAGTAATATAACTGATATGTAGGTCTTAGATAAGAAGAATCTTTTGGTGACTATTGGAAATGACGGATTTCTAAAAGTAATAGATCTCAAAGAAAATTAAGTTTTAAAGTCCTTCAAAATCGATGATTTTTGTTTAAGTGTCATTGTGCCTCTAAAGTAAGATGAAATTTTCGCCATAGGTAGTTGGGGATCATAAATTCATATATTTAATATAAATTATGGAAGTAAGGTACAAGTAATTTAAAAATTTAATAATGCTGTGAGCTCATTGGTATATTTGAGAAATAAAAAAATATTAATAACAGGATCATGGGATTGTTCGCTAAAGAGATTTGAGTGCACTGATTCACTTGTCGACTAAGATTCAGAGGAAATGATTGATGATTGGGAAGCATAAATTACACATATTTGTCAGTCTGATGATGAATAATTTATAGCTGTAGGTGATGTTGATGGAAAGGTGGCGGTTATAAGTACAGAAAGTTGGGCTCATGTAAGTTAGTACGAGATTCAAGGTGAAAAAGTTGTCAAATTGCTGTTTTTTAAAAATAGTCTTTTAGTAGCTGGAGACTCATAAATAAAATTATTTAATAGTGGTGGTTAACTTTTAGAATTCAAAGTCGAAAAGCACAATGGATTAATATCAGATGTATTTATTGATAGGGAGAAATACTTGATAGCATGTAAGATATAAAAATATTCTTAGGTACAAAGAAAGGACATCTGTCAATATTTTCAATGTTACTGGAATCGAAATTAGGATATTTATTCACTGATTTCTAATCACAGCCCGATTTGATACCTGTTCAAGATTTTTAATTCACATGTATGACATTAAGGGATAGATAGCTTATTTTAGCTAGTTAAAATGGAAGTGTCATTATTGTGTAATGAAAATATATATTTTAATTTATTTTTTATTATTATGTCTGTTATTAGAGACTTAAGTCATCATAAGAAAAATGTAGTGCTCGAACTTTTTGGTAACTCTAAGAGACATATACCATAAAATGAAAACTATTAATAACCCAAATTGTCTTAAAAGAAAATATTTCAATAGTTAATTACTCCTCATCCTAGCAATATCCTTACTTTAATTTAAAACACTCCTTTAACATTAAATAGGCGAGCTGATAAACATAAAAATTATGAGTCTCAAGAGGTCAGAAGATATAGTTCTCGAAAAGTATTACATCAAATATATATTTTTTTAAGAAATAAATGACATTAACGATTGATGAGCCTCAATAGTATATAAGAAATGTAGTTTCACACCATAGAGATTTTAGATCATAAATATCTATAGAATATAATCCATTAAGCACATGCAATAGTAGGAAAAACAGCATGGTATTTACACCAAATTAAAGTCAACAACAAAATTTAAGAGATAGTGGTGTGAAACGATCAAACTCATTTCGAGATCTGTTTAAAAGTTCAATCAGATTTGGTTGATGGAATTATATTTATTATACTTTTTTATTAATATAATTTATATTTTATGTAGAAAGGTCCTGATATTGTAGTTAGAGATACTACTCTAATTGGAGCATAAGGATATCAGACGGTTTTATATTAATTTCCTTAGAAAGGAGAATGTTATTTTGAAATCACACCTATCAAATATTAAACTATAAGGGTTGGCATAGCTCCAAATAAATATTAGGACATGAACTTTTTGGATTATCCGTGTGGAATGCATCCTGTATCATATAGTTACAGATTAACGGATGGATATATGTAAATATAGAAGTAACAAGCTTTAATGATGGAATAGGAAAACCATATGGACAAGAAGTAAAAGTGAAAGAATCAATTGCTATCTCATATGACTAGGAATAAAGGACTCTACAATATATATTCAATGGCAAAACCTTGGGAATTGCCTTTTCAAACATTCCTGATTTAGAATATTATGCAGCGGTATCCTTATACGGGCATGCAGAAGCTTAAATATAATTTACTTGAATTTGTTTTAATTAGTTTTATTTATAATTCATTCTTAAATTTTAAAATTCATGAATTAAGATGAAAGTGTTATACCAGAAAATAAAGAAAAATTCAATTATATTGAAAAATATGAGCCTTTGAACGATTACATCAAGGCATCACAAGTCAAGTCCAATAAATAATCGAATGAAAACGATATAAATTTGCAACTAAAAGATTTGGACTTAAAGGAATTAAACAAATATCTGAGTTCAATAAAATTTAAACAGGAAGAATAATAATTTGAAGAGGAATGTGCGTTTAGGGAGAAAATAAAGGATCAGATATTTTGTGGATTCAATACCTTAATATATGGTTATGGGAGCAAATAATAATTATTGGAGGATATTGCATAAAATATAATTAGTGAGAGAAGTGGATATATAATATTCTAAATCAAAGGTTTTAGACCGCAAGCCAGCATCAAAATGAGTTTGATTCATTTGATTGATAGTTTACGATAAATCAATTAGAAAAAAGAAAAGTTTTCTGTTGAAGGTGCACTTTAGTGGCTGTAAACTAATTTAAGAAGCAATCAAAAATTGCTATACCTAATACATAGTATAGATGGCAAAAACTTATTGACCCAACAAAACTAAGAACTAATATCAAAAATCTCTTCCATGAAAAATGTCTAAATTTTAGCAAGCTTTGATAACTATAGATACAATTTTGTGGGAAAACTGAACAATACACTCTACATTAACTACAACACATTCAGACCATATCAAGATGAAATACAATAATGTTTTGATTAATAAATAAATAAGCAAAATAGGGAAGATGGATTATGGTATATAATCCAAAGTCTTAATGATAATTAAAACAAGATATTATCTGTATTAGCAAAACTGCAATAAAACTATTGTGAGGGTGTTCTATTTGATTAATTGTATGTCAGATGTGTTGATGAGATGATATTGTCTTTCAAAGATGCTCTTAAAGATAATCTAAAAGAATTGCTCTAAAGTGGAATAGTGGAAATAAAGAAGGAGAAGTATATAATAAATCATTCGGATAAAATTATATAATAATTGGCATCTAGAGATCTTTGAATTTTTATTTTTTTGTTTTGCTTTATATTCATTATGTATAATTTATCATATAAGGGCATTCCATAACTTCCCATTTCTTTAAAACGCTCTTACATAGGATTCTGTGCATTGTTCTAAAATTGAAATATAATTATATAATTACATAGGCAATTTGATTATTATTTGTTAAACACATCATCAAATCCTTATAGGACATTACATTTGTTCTAACATGTGATACTCAATTTCAAAAAGGTTTCAACCTCTGCATCGTCAAGCTCCGCAACATCATTATCAACTGAATTACTCATAATATATATTTTTTATATAAAATTACGTTGATATAAAAAATATATATACACACGTGTAATTAATGTATTATTAGAGTTTGTAACCTATCCCACGTTAATCATTAATATAATTATGAGCAGCAAAACCAAGATCCTCAACTATATGAGACCAGCAATGGCTATCATCCCTGAAGTCACTGAGCCTGAGAGAAGAGTAATTATTAAAATCAAATTTAGGTCCTCTTCAAATACAGAGCACTTTGGACTGCTATTGCAACATTGATATATTTGATATGCTCCCAAATACCACTTTATGGCATCTACAAATCAGCAACTGGAGATCCATTCTATTGGATGAGAGTCATATTGGCATCCAATAGAGGTACCTTGATGGAATTAGGTATCAGTCCAATGGTTACATCATCCATGATTATGCAACTACTTGCAGGAGCCAAATTAATTGATGTTGACTAAAATGTTAAAGAAGATAAAGCCTTATACACAGGAGCATAAAAATGTATTATATTGAATCAAAACTTAGTGCTTGGTATTTTGATCGCCCTTGGAGAAGCTGTCGCCTACGTGTGGTCTGGCATGTACGGAGATTTAGATAAACTTGGAGCAGGAAATGCCATATTGATTGTCATCTAACTCGTATTCTCAGCAATCTTAATGATCATGGTTGACGAACTCTTATCAAAAGGATATGGTATTGGTAACTCAGGAACTTCCCTATTTATTGCTATCAACATTTGTGAAAACATCATGTGGAAGGCATTCTCCCCAATCACTCACAGAACTGCTTTGGGAGTTGAATATGAAGGTGCAGTTATTGCTTTATTCCATGGACTTTTGATCTAATCAGATAAAGTGGCTGCGCTTCAATCTGCGATATTAAGAGATAATTTACCAAATCTAACAAGCTTATTGGCAACAGTTTTAGTTTTCTTAATTGTCATCTACTTTTAAGGATTCAAAGTTGACATCCCAATCAAGAACAATAAAGTAAGAGGATAAGTTTAGAACTACTCAATTAAATTGTTCTACACCTCAAATATCCCCATTATTTTGTAAACTGCCCTTGTATCAAACTTATATTTCCTATCATAAATTTTATTCAGAAACTTCAAGACCAACTTCTTAGTGAGGTTACTTGGTAATTGGTAAGACTCAGAAGCTGGTTAAACTTTCCCAGTCGGAGGATTAGTATACTACATTTCACCACCTAGATCAATCTCAGATGCCATTTTCGATCCTATCCATACACTTTTATACACAGTTTTCATTTTGGGAACTTGCGCATTCTTCTCAAAGACTTGGATAGAAGTATCCGGATCATCACCAAAAGATGTATATAATTTATTTAAAATTTAAGGTTGCCAAATAATTGAAAGAATAAGATATGTCAATCCAAGGATACAGAGATTAATCCATCAAAGATTATTTAAAGAGATACATACCAATAGCTGCAAGTTTTGGAGGTATGTGCATTGGCGCTTTGACTATTATGGCTGATTTCTTAGGAGCAATTGGTTCAGGTATTTAACAATTTTATTATTTTAGGAACTGGTATATTATTGAGTGTGACAATTATATATGGATACTTTGAGACTCTAAAGAAGGAGAAAGAATAAGGTACGTTAGAATTGTTTTGATTGATTATTAAATTACGTCTAGTATTTCAAACATTAATAATAGTCTCTTTTATAATTTTATCATATGTGTTTTTGTTTTCGGTTGGACTTGAGTGAGAGAATATTTAAAAATGGAAGGAAAAACAATTAAATATATATATCAATGATTTTATGGATGCAAGACAATGACATTGTAAAGTTTTTTTACTGATGTCACTGTTTTGCCTACGGAACATAAAATAGTAAAGTGAACTGGAAGTTTTCTTAATGTAGCTACTCCTGCTACCCGACATTCATAGTCCGTTGCTGACGATGAATCCGATTGTTGAGAAAACGATTTCCTTTTGTATTCATTAAAGGCTATCTTTGCTTGATGGTAAGTTATTCCAAGGTCTTTAGCCGCATCCTTGAGTGCTTTGCCTTAATCGGTCATTTAAATTAGTTATTTCTTGGTCTATGGGCTCAAGGGTTGATGGGGTCTTGGGGGATTAGTCTTTTTGATTTTAAGCATCTCCTATTCTACTTGCTTTTTGATCTCGTCTAAGATTTTCATAATATATTTTTTTATATTTATATCTTATACACTTTCGCATATATGACATACAAACAATATCATAAGATAGTGCGATTTATTTATTATATGATGCAAATTCAGATTATTCTCATTAGAAGCCTTACTACGTCATTAATACTTGAAATTAATTAATTTTAATACCATGCATTTAAATCTGTATTATTTTCATATTAGAACTTATTTGGAATAGTCCATAATAATCAAATTCCCAACAGTATAAATTTAATTAATAATACGCATTAATTATTGTCACAATAAAAAATACAATTATTATTATGGAAAACCAATCTCAAAGTTTCTAAACCTATATAAATATGTTGCTAGACTGCCATCTAGGCTTTATATTTTAATAGCAAGTTTCCAATTTCTCCAATTCAGTTATATAAGGCCTTTAAAGTTAGTGTCATATTTTTTAAAGTATCTGATGCTAAAACTATTGGAAATCTAATTATTGAGATTCGAAATGATGTTGCCTAGTATTATGTTTTAAATTACTTATGACTCGGAAATTCTAAGAATTTCAATATTCTAATCCATGATTTTCATCATAAACACCACATAAAGTATGTATTTTAGTTGAGCTTGCATTAAATGATCCTCCCTCACATATATACCTGCATTTCTTCATTAAGTTCTAACTAAAAGAGCATAGTTGGCTCAATATTAGAATAAAAAGTTGGCGATGGATCAATAATTTACATTTTTGTATGAATTGTATTGAATATTAAATAATTTACATAATTATACATTATATGCAATTAGTCCAAAACAATCACACAGGCTTTTATGAGAATAGATGATTGTTTAAATATTTTCGATTTGTATCTTTTTATGAATATACAATTGGTCTGATTAATACTTTTGATAATTGTTCATAATCACATTATTATGAGAATTTTATAAAAGTTTAAAATTCTCATTTTTTCTTCAAAAATGATAAAATATTATACAAATATTTCTTATGGACCAAAAACAATTAGACGCCGAGATAGCACTCGAGCAGTTCAGATTAAAGAAATTGATAAAGACATTAGCTCAGGAGAGAACAGCAGGTACAAGCGTTGTTTCACTTTACATCCCTCCAAAAAAATTCATTTCAGATGTCACTAACAGATTAAATGAATAATTTGCTGAGGCTGCATCCATCAAAGATAAAAATAACAGAAACTCTGTATAGGAAGCCATTCAATCAGCTGTCTTAAGTACATAATAATCATCATAAATTAGGACTTAGAAATTATAACAAGGCACCAAACAATGGATTAGTCGTCTTTTCAGGAGCAGTACAATAAGCCGATGGAAAGGGAGAGAAGAAAATATGCATTTGCATTGAGCCATATAGACCTTTATCGCTTTCATTATATTATTGTGATCCATAATTCCACGTTGATGAATTAAGATGCCTTTTGTAGATTGACCCTCCATTCGGATTCATAGTGATGGACGGAAACGGAGCATTGTTTGCTACAATACAAGGGAACAGCAAACTTATATTAAAATAATTTGATGTAGATCTGCCAAAAAAGCACAATAAGGGAGGATAATCATCAGTCAGATTTGCAAGATTGAGAATGGAAAAGAGACATAACTATCTGAGAAAGGTATGCGAAGTAGCCACTGCGTGTTTTATTTCTGAAGATAAGCCAAATGTTAAGGGAATTGTATTAGCAGGTTCTGCAGATTTTAAAAATGATTTATCAGGAACTCCATTTTTTGATTAGAGATTAAAACCACTGATCATTCAGATAGTAGACATCAATTATGGAGGTGAATAAGGGCTTAATTAGGCTGTTCAGTTGGCCTAAGAAGCCTTGACAGAGGTCAAATACATCAGAGAGAAAAATTTGGTTTCAAGTTTCTTTGAGAACATTGATAAAGATACTGGATTAGTCGTTTATGGTGTTTAGGATACAATGAAAGCAGTTGAATCTAACACTGTTAAGACCTTAATATGCACAGATGTCCTACAGTTTCTACGAGTTGAACTAGTGTCTAAATAAACAGAATGTAAATATTATTTATATGATTCAAAATAGAAAAATAAGTCAGATATATCAAAGGAACAGAAGGATATGAGGTTGGTAACGTGATTGAAGAGAAAAACGGAGAGTAACTTTAAGTGACTGCTAGAGAAGATTTGGTGGAATATTTGTCAGAAAACTATCAATAACATGGATTAGATTTCCAACTCATAACAGATAATAGTGTTGAAGGAAATCAATTTTTCAAAGGATTCAGTGGATTAGGTGGCTTTTTGAGATTTAAAATGGATATGGAATATATTGTTAATCAAGAATAATGGAAGGATGAAGATGATGACTTCATATGATATGAAAGATAAATTATATGATAAAATAATTAATGAAATCATTTTCTAAAACAAAAGCTTAAGTATAGTTTTAGGAGACAAACAAATAAGAACTTTAAGAATTACTTGAAAATAGTTCTTTTAGAAAGAATAAATTCTAAGATTTGAGAAAAGGAAATGATGAGATTATAAAACAAGAAATCGCTACATTCGATAAGGTATTTCCCTTGATTCAAAAAATGAGAGAATCTAAGAATGCTGCTGTCGATTTTCATGGACCATAAATGTTATACATATAAGATGCAGATCCTGAATTATAGAAATTTCAGATTTTGACAAGTTTAATGCTTAGCCCTCAAACTAAGGACGAAACAACGGGAATGTGTATGAGAAGATTGATAAATTTTAGCATAAAAGATATTTCAGAGATGGAACCTGATGAATTGAAAAAATTAATCTTCGAAGTTAATTTCAACTAAACGAAGGCAAAGAGAATAAAATAAATGGCATAACATGTCTTGGTGAATGGTATGCCATCTAAATTTGAAGATGTGGTTGCAATTAAGGGAGTTGGAGAAAAAATTGCATTACTTTATATGTTGATTGCATTCAAGCAAATATTAGGAATTGCAGTAGATGTTAACATGGTGAGAGTTTGCAATAGATTGGGATTAGTCAAAGACAAAAGCCCTTCAAAAGTGAGGTCTAAATTGGAGTAAATTGTTGATAGAAGTCTATGGGGAAAAGTAAATAAATTGTTAGTAGGATTCGGATAACAAGTATGTTTGCCTAATGGAAGAGAAAAATGCGAAACCTGTTTACTTAATAATATGTGTGAGTTCTATAATTAGAAAAAATTATTATAAAAAACTGATAAAGTATAGATAAATTATGAGGACGAAATAGATGATCTTTATTTAGATTAATTAACGATTAATAAAATTAACAGCTAATCATCTACAAAATCAAAGGATTATACTAACCAAATATAATCGAGAAGCAAAAGTAAGAGTAGATAGAACAGTAAAAACAAAAATTCAAAATGAAAGAAACAAAATTGTAAAATATAATACTGACTCATTATAATATATTCAAATATTAACCAAACCTTAATTTTATATAATGTCTTCATTTAAATTTATAATTATTTCCTAAGAAACAAGTTTCCACAGTATATTATATATTTATTAATAATCTTTAGAATTTACAATGGATAATGATGATAGATCGCTCAAGCTTCAGAAGAAAGAGAAGTGCTCAATCTAAAACAATTTACTTAAAGGCACCGATTTTGGAGAGACAGCAATCAAAAATTCATAGAAATAGAATAAGTAGTTTTAGGAACAGCATCGATTTAAAAAACGATCATTCTTATAGGAAGGATAGCAAAAATTCATTAAGTTGCGAGAGCATAGCAAGTTTAAGTCCTTAAAAAAAGGGTAAGTCATAAAAAAATGTCCATCAAAATATATAAAATTTCTCTGTTAATGACATATTGGGAAAATATGAAGACATTATGAATGATTCGAAGTTTAATCAGGCAGAGCAGTAATAACTAGAATAAATAATATTAAACAAAATAGTTGATCAGTATAAGGATTAGAATGCAAATGATTCATAATAATATTCAAGTTCATCGAAAAGTCAGAGTTTAGTTAGTGAATCGAGTGACGATGAGTCATAGTTAAGCGAGGAAATTCGATCAATCAATACAAAATTAAGCCACAAGAATTCAATAAAATAGACTCCAAATAAGGAACCATTAAGTCCTACAAGCCCTTTGTCTCTTTCGTTGAAAAGATAAGATAGTTTTAATTATAATTTAGAAAATAGGGTATTCTAAAAATAGTATTATTATAGGTAAGATTGAGATTTCAGCCTTCAGACATAAGAGAAATTAATTCATCAAGTATAAAAAATATCTATTTATAGTTTTATCAAATGAAGAAAGTTTCTCAAGAAGCGAAAATGTACAATTTATCCGTAAAAATTAATTAATAGGAGAGCTACGATAATCTAAAATCAAAGTATGATAGAAATTTCTAGAAACCCTCCAAAAGCTATCCTATTTTGTTAACTAAAGAAGTTGGAATTGCAAAAATTAAATGGAGATATGTACATACATTTTGCTACTATTTTTAGTTTAATTATCATGATGAGTACCCTCTATTAGAGTTCAGAAAAATATTATACTTGGTGATTAGTGTGATAAACAAAATAGTAAAGTCGATTACTATCTCTATTTTTTACTAAATCTACATTTCTTTTATCATCATTGTTAATATTATTCTATATATAATTTCTAAATTACTAGTTTATGATTATAATTATTATTGCACAAGTAATACATATATAATTTATTTTTTAGTTTTATTAAAAATATATATTATAGATTTTGTATTTTAGATATCAGCTAAAGGAATATTTAGAGATAACGTGAGCTTTTTTAAGAGACTAGTTGAACTAACACTTATATTTTTATACGATTATCATTTAAGCTCCCCTAAATACTTCTTTGATGTTACTCCATTTAGGGCATTTTTATTACTAATCACACTAAGTTCATTGTAAAAAGGATTAAGAAAAATGATAAATGCTATGGTTGCTTCATTATCGCATATGATCGAACCCACTATATTTGTATTGCTCTCCTGTCTTATTTTTGCCTCAATAGGATAGAGTTTATTTAAAGGGTTATTTAATTAACGATGCGATAATGATTTAAGTGAATGGGTTTAATGTAATTAAGGATATTGCTCTGAAGGATAGTGTATTATGAGTGATGAATCAGTTTAAATTCCTATAAATTATAATAATATGGTTTACTCGTTTGGACAAATACTTAGAGTAGGCACCATGGATGGATGGACTTTTGCAATGGATTTTACTATCAGAGCATTCCACCCTTAGATTTGGCTACTGTACATTCCAATAATCATAATTGCTGGCTTTTTTAACTTTAATCTTCCTGTTGCAGTATTTAAATGTCTGTATAGCGAATATGAGGAGGAAGAAATAAAATAGAAAAAATAGGTGTAATGCAGTTTACAATAACTGAAGTATATAGGATTTTATGATATGTTGAAAACTATTCAAAACTTTGTTTAAGATAAAACTATGTATAGAAATTTCAGAAGTTCCACTTAGAGGTTGACTAGGAAAACTGTCATAAATCTGAGTTAGCCAAGGATATTATCTAAATAAATGATGGAAAAAACTAAAATTAGTTTTATCAATCAAATTAAAAATAGGTTTGAGTCATATTCTATCTAAAACATCTTATTACCTAAATACAGGGATATTGCAAATAGATTTTAAAAGATTGATTTTAAAAACTATACCTAGGATTAGGATTTCATAACCATTTTAAGGTAGTATTGTAAGGCAAATGTTGTTCTAACTAAAACTGTAGATTATAAACATGATTATACCTCATCAAGCTAATATGAAGTTAGAGCAAGAATATTGTATTTATTATAATAATTATTAGTTTGCCACTACTAAAACAGAGAGAATAATAATAATAAAAGTTTAGATAAACTAAATTAAAATCAATATTTAGAGTTAAGTAAGGGGAGTTAGAATTGAAAAAGATGCATGGAAAGCTAAAAGTTAATAAATATTATCTGCCAGTATTAGTGAGAACAAAAACTTTGACCATAAATACTTCGAATACTAAAAGAACAAACTATGAACAAATAAAAACCCCAGATGGATGCCATACACCAGAAAAGATCAATTTCATTAATAAGCTATTTAAACAGCAAACACTTCAGGATGAGTAGGACGCCTCACAAAATCCCAAAGCATTCAGCATAAGACAGGAAGGTTAAGTCTTAATATATCTTAACAACAGATACTAATGTTATGAAGAAGTAGAGAAAAAAATCAAATAAAAAGTAGCTCCCTTAGTTAAGTTTCCGAATTTATAACAATTTTCACAGTTATACAGCTAGATAAGAATGAATGATTTAGCTAAAAATAGTATAAAATCAAAAAACTGGTCAGGTAAGGATGTATTAAAGACTAGAATAAATGGAGTAATCAAGTAGGTTCATATATTCAAATCACTAAATAGAAGAAATATTGACATTTGGCTTACAGATTTTTTTGGAATTCTTAGAATATGGAGAAAGTATTGCTATTTTTTTATAACATCAAAGATAGGAATATTGTTCTTCGATCTTATAATATTTTTGAACACTTTATTCATATCCTTATCCGGTTTTATTGATAGAAATTTGATAAATACAATAGAAGATATGGCAACGATAATATTAGCAGTGGAAATATTTTTAAAACTTTTTGTTTATAAACCAAGGCGAGTAATTAAAGATCGAAGTTTCTTATTCGAAAATTTGATCATCTTATTATCAGTAATTGAGCTCAGTTTTTCTGGATAGTTAAACCTAACAATATAATATAAATCATTGATCAGAGCAACTAAAGTATTTTTATTCTACAGATGCATTATGTATATACAAATAGCAAAGGTTATTGCAGCCATAGCCTCCATTACATATGAGTCCTACATTTATTTGGTTTTCCTAATGTTTTTCATGGTGTTTAATTGCGGATTAATAGGGATGGAATTATATAGCAATGAATTCTAGGAATTCTAATAAACTGGTTATTAATAAAATTTTGATGATCCATTAAAAGCCTTCATGAATATATTTAATATCATGTTGAATGATGATTGGTATGGGGTCTTCACGATTGGGAGTTACAGACATTAGATTGGATCAATCATATTTTCTTATGGAATGGTTTTTGGCTTAAACTATTTTACTTATGGAATATTTTTGGCTCTACTTCTTGATGGATTCTAATAATACTTTGAGAGAGAGTTCTAAAACGAATCCAACCAATACATTAATGACAAAGTTACTGATCACAAAAGAGTTCAGCAGCAGATCACGTAGATAGAGCATTAATCAAATACAGAGTTAAATGACCCAGTCAGTTCTTCTTCATCTGATGAAGAAATAAAAAGAATATCTATGCAAGTTAAGAAAATTCAAATAATAGATCCCAGTTTGAGAAGAGAAAGTGTAGTTGGAAATATATTTAAAAAAAGATTTTCTGCATTTCAAAAATCTGAAATTAATAACATAAAGCAAGATGAAAAAAATTTAAGAGACCAGCTTAATAAAAACAACTATAAATCAGATGTCTCTAAGGCATTAAGGAATATGAGAGATTCAATATGTATGATATCATAATATATTTAGTCTAAATTTAGGCTGATCTTGTATAAAAATCCATCAAATTATATGATGGCATCGATTGTACAAATTCCCTATTCATATTTGATAAATCAAACCGGTTTAGAAGATTTTGTTACCGTATTTCTATTACCAATTATTTAAACTATGCTTACATAATGCTGATCATATTTCAAATAGCTATACTAAGTTTTGAATATAATTAGGTTTATATCTAGCTTGCTATAAATCTCCTTTTTTTAAGTGAAATGATCATAAAAGTTATCTCATAAGGAGCAGTACTTGACAATGGAAGATATTTTAATGTATATTATTCATTAAAAGTTAGAATTTATGGAAAGTATTAGAATTAGTATACTAAATCACATATTACATACATATCATATCAGGAGTTCAAAATTAGGCAGTGAGTTCCTTATTATCTTTTGTGTTTCTGAGACCCATTTAATTATTCTATGAGATTAAACTAATATCCAATTTGACAGCTTGTTTAGCTAAATCATTATTTGATATTATAAACATTTGCATTGTAATTTTGCTGGCGTGGGTAGTGTTTGCTATATTTGGAGTCATCATATATTCAGAAAAGTTTGGATATTGTGAACTTGAGTATAATTTTGATGTCAACGAGTAATAATGCTTAGCTAATAACTAAACTTGGTATAACTACAAGCATAATTTTGATAACATTGCTTAAGCGATGATGACTCTTTATTAAATTTCTACTTTTGATGGAATTGCAGAAACATTGTGGTTGGCCCAAAATAGTAGAGGCTCGAACTATGGTCCTCACCCATATTCTAATTAGATTCCAACATATGTTTTTATGATCTCATTTTGCACAATAGGAACTATGTTCTTTTTAAATTTTTTTACTGGAATCCTATATATTAGTATAGAGGCTCATAATAAGAAACTAATAGATAAAAAGTTTAGTTAATAGTAGGAGGAATTTAGAACTATTAGTAATATTATTTTGAAAGAGAGATTAGTATTACCACATATTCCCACAGATTTACTAACAAAGTCAGCTTGGAATATTACTAATGACTATGTTGTTTAGTTAGGAATGTATTTATTACTGATTTTTAATTCAATAATAATTATGATGTACATTCATTAAGCAAATGATAAGTATCTAGATACTCTAAACATATTACACCATTGTTGCACTGTAGTTTTTGTTTTTTGGGTGATTCTCCAATTTGCATCACATGGATTTCAGAGATATTTTGATAATTTTTGGAGAATATACTATGTTATTGTGATAATTGAGGGATTGATAGATTTAATATATGATTATTCTAACAATTGGTTTTAGCTCTATAAACTTTCAAACTAAACAACATAAAGCTATCAGGGATTTCGTATACTATATATGCTAAGAAACATAAGAATCATAATCGTTTTCCAAGGGTTAGTTAAAGTATAGAGATTGTTGAGAGTAATGTCTTTTGCATTACCCTATATGACAAAAATATTTTTTATGCTGATTGTAGTGATGATTGTATATGCCTTTTTTGGAGTTTACTTATTTTAAAATGTAGATAAAGGAGCAGCATATGATGATGTAATGAATTTCTCAGATTTTGGGCATGCTATGTTAGTTATGATCAAATGTGTCACTTAGGATGATTGTAGAACTATGATGACTGACTCTATGAAATATAACCCTTATTGTTAAGATGATCCTAAATATTGTGGTACATCATACGCACCAATTTACTTTTTTTCACTTTAATTTATTACTAATCAAATACTATTGAACACTTTTGTTCTGTCAATGGTTTCTCAATTTGAAAATTTCTTTAACAACTAGGATTCTGTACTACAAACTTATGTTGAAAACATTGATAAGATAAAAAATGTCTGGATTAAATATGCTAATTCAGATGGAAAACATATGAAGATAAAATTCATATCTTACTTTTTACTAGAAATAGGGCTTCCATTAGGGTCACACTCTAATGACAATATTTGGGACTCAGCTAAATATGCAGAGCAATTTTAGATAAGAGCAAATCATAAGGACGAAATCCCGTATAACTAGCTGGTTTATGAACTATTCAGGATAAGATACAAAAACATAGTCTTCAAACAGGGTAATGAAGAATGCTAGAAGTAAATGAAAGAGTTTGGCAAAGAAATGAGATTTAGATTAATTTACTCTAGATCTGATAAGTGGGAAAAAAGAAATAATATTGGTCCTCAATTAAATTTAAAGGGTAACATAAATGTTCTATCTCTTTAAATTTCAGCTCTTTTAGTGTTCAAGGCTTGGTAGGCTAACACCTAGTAAATTTTGGAACAATTATAAAATAACGATCTCCCTCCTGAAAATATGCATTCTGAGCAATCATTTGGAGCATAGTTAGTTAGAAGACAGTCAATTAGCATTTAGAGCTAAGATTAATCAAAGGAAGAGGAAATTAATCAACCAATATATTTTAAATAGAGGTAAGCCTCGTTAAAAAACAATAAAACATCAATAATCTACTACTGTACATGATTCATAGGAGAGTCAAGATTTACTAATATCAAAAACAAGAATTAAAAGAGGTCATAACAATCTATAAAATGAGTAATTAGAATCATCAAGACACAAATTACAGAGAAAACAGTCAAATGAATAGAATTAAGAGAAAAAACATAAATATACTAAAAAAGCATCTTTATAAGTAGATGCACCAGACGATTTTGAAAAGAGAAGACTGCAATAAAGAAAGCAATCTAATATAGTTCTAACTAGAATTGAGGAATCTAGATCAAGATTATAGAAAAAAGATTCTTTTGAACAATCAGACGGATTCAAAAATTCAAGCATTTAAAGAAAACCCTCTGTAAATGATTTATTGGATTAATTGTAAAGGTCTAGACTCTTAAGATTAAGATCGAACAGTATCCATGATTTGGATTAAGCCGATGCACATGCTCAATAAGTTAGATAATTTAAAATATAATGATTATTATATATAAAAGTGAATGCAGTCAAAAAAATAAAGAAAAAATAATTTACATGTTATATGTTATATGTTATATCACGATATTTGATTCTGGATGAATGCATAGAAATTTATTAATATTTTTTACTATATAATAAAAAATAGTGATGGATGACTAGAGAAGAATTTAGAATTAAAATTCTAGAGTACCTACTTACATTAGAAAGCCAAGTAGCTAAAGAACAGTAATCTCAAAAAATCAAACTGAAAGTCGAGAGCATTTGGATTTAAGAAGGCCTAGCTAGAGGAGAGAAAGTTATAGGGGTAGTATAAGAGAGAGCATAAATTTTCCTCAGTTCGAATTATAGAGTTTGAGTCCTTTGAGCAGCAATAGTATAGATTCAAGTCCTTGTTTGAAAGGATTAATTATTAACAAAAGATCAATAAAGGGTTCTAATAGAGGAAAAGATAATGAGATTATGAGCAGACTAGAGGATCTATTAAATGATTCTTATATTTAGGAAGAAAGGTAAATATATCTTTAAAAGTTTTTTTTCATTTTAAGATAGTAAATACAGTATGGCATGATTAAAGAAAAATTTTTGGAGAATAGAAAACCTGAATCGATATATTCACAAAAGTCCAATCGGTTATCTCATTCATAAGATAAGAGTATGGCTTTGTCAAAGCGATTATTTTAGAATAACCTGATGGAATCTAGTTAGTAAAATATGTTACTAAATGATATTTCAAATGAATAATTAAGTCAAGGATCAACATCATCATTTAGAAAATATGACAGTTTCTTTTTCACCCTAAAATATTCGGTATCAAATCTATTTATTTTATAGAAAAATAAAGCTGATTTGAAAAGAGGATATGGAATTCAGCCATCAGGTATAAAATATAATTTAAATATTTCTTAGAGGAACACGATGATTCAGAAAATGATGAATTAAAGCAATATGTATTAAGTTTGTTTGATATATTTTAAATAGCAACTGCCTGAGGACTTGGAGGACCAATACAATATTATGAAAGAGAATTACTCAAAATTTTACCCAATCATACTAACTAAGGAGAAGGGAATTCCTAAGTTCTGGTCCAGATATGTAAGTTTAATCAGTAATCTTTAATAGTTACAATACCAAGACGATTATCCGTTATTGAAATTAAGGAAGGCTTTTTACATAGTGTTAAGTTCTATAAATTGGGTATCCAAAATAATAACCTCTTCAAATATTTACGAGATTTATATGGCAATTGTTATTTTAGTAAACACTGTTTTATATTGTGTTGAAAAACTGATGACTTAAAATTACGATGACATATTCAAAAGTAAAATTATTTAATTATTTTTAGTATTTCTTTATCTTTACATAATTGATTTTTCCTTGAGAGTAGCCGCCAAAGGATTATTTAGCAGCACATCCATATTCTGTGCTAGAATCGTAGACCTAACCCTTATCATCTTATATGATATTCATCTATCAACTAACGATCCATTTTTTGATATAACTCCGATCAGACTATTTGGACTATTGATAGCATTTGGAGCTTTTTCTTAAGGTAATAAATATTATATTCTTTAGGACTATCCAATATGTTGAATGCTTTGCTCGGATCATTTTAGCATATGTTAGAGCCTGCTATTTTTGTATTTTTATCAAGTCTAATCTTCGCTTCAGCTGGCATGGCCTTATTCAAGGGGATCTTCAATCAAAGATGTTATGAAGAAAATAATGCAGAATTAGAGGAATCTTGGGTCTAATGTTATTAAGGTTAATGCGATGTGGGTTAATGTATTAGTGTAGAATAATCAGTATTTACGGTTATAAACTACAACAATATATTCTACTCATTTGGATAAATTTTAAGAATCGGTACTATGGATGGGTGGACTTATGCTATGAATTTTACTTAAAGAGCATTCCACCCTTAAATTTGGGTCTTCTATATACCAATTATAATTATAGCTGGTTTTTTTGACTTTAACCTTCCTGTGGCCGTCTTCAAGTGCACCTACAGTGATTATCAACCAGAAGTAGACAATAAGAAAGCATACTCATCTTACAACCTGAGAAGATTGAAAAATGTTGGATTTTATTAATTGCTCTCAAGAATATAGAATGTTGTCAAATCAAGGATAGTGTAAGTTAATAATAAAACCAGCATGGAAAAAACTCTGAGGAAAACAGAATTATAAGCCGATGTCCCTAGAATTTTATCAAAGTAGATGGTTTAGCCAGTATAGCTGAGTCTCTTAGAAAAATTAGCACTAAAATTATAATCCTATACTATATAAAACATCCTATTGCCTAAATATAAGAAGATTAATAAAAAGTTTGACAATTTTAAGTTCAATCATTTGACAGAAGATGAAGAGCTTATAAAAGTGTTTAGAAAATTTTGTAGATCTAATGTTGTGCTCAAGAAGATTATTGATTATGACCAAGGTTATGAAACATCTAGCCAACAGGACGTTTAAGAAAAGGCAAAGTATTTTATTTTTATTAACTTATAGTTTAGAGAGAATATATGAGAGACAAGAACAACTGAGACAAGAATTCATTAATACTTAATATAAATATGTTTATAGATACAAAGTGGATTAAGCATAAGTGAGGAACAAGATAATTGAATAAATTTAGAATCAGAAACCATCTATTCCTATTTTAAGCCGATCCAAAGCATAGATAACCATTAATTAAATAAAGTCATATAATCAATTACCAAGCCCTGCACCTGAACTATAAGAGCTGTAACATCCTTAGACAAATTTATAAAAGTTTCAGTAAAAGGCTCACTAAATTTAATTAATCTAAAAGTTTAAAAGAAAGAATACGCCAAGGGAGTTTGCCATTTGGGCAGAAAACTAGGTTTGGATATTCGTAAATGGAGTCTATTTAGCATATGAAGATATTTAAAAGCGAATAAAACAACCTATAGCCCCTGTCTCTGAATAATAGCCACCTCGAATTGAGAGGCTCTATAAAGAATTGAGATTCCAAGAAATGTAAGAGAAAAGGATTATTAAGAAAAATTGGTCTGGTAAGGACGTATTAGCACCCACCTATGATTTGTAAATGAAAATGATGTAGATCGTTTCAGCATTAAATAATGTGGACAAGGATATATGGGTTACGAATTTGTTAGGATTTCAAAGAATAATAAAAAAATAATGTTTCTACTTTATCTCTTCAAGAATGTCAGTTGTGTTGTACGAATTAACAATATTAATAAATACCCTATTTATGGCACTTTAGGGCATTATTGATTTTCATATCATAAAAACAGTTGAAGATATTACCACATTTATTCTATTCTCAGAGATAGTTTTAAAGCTTTTTGTTTATTAACCAAGGCGAATTTTAAGAAATACTGGGTTTGCATTCGAAACAATAATAATATTGTTGTCTATATTAGAATTTGCATTTTCGGGTCATTTTGATGTTTAACCGGAATTAATATTTATTGTGAGAGCGTTTAAAGTTTTACTAATATATAGATGTATTATGCACATCCCTTTAGCGTAAGTTATTGTTGAGATTATATCGATTTCATGGGAATCCTACTTATATTTGATGTTTTTTATGTTCTACATGATATTTGTTTGTGGCTTAATAGGCATGGAATTGTATTATAACAAATTTAATGATATTTATGCGAGTGGATATCAATCTAGCTTTGATGATCCTGCCAAAGGGTTCATGACAATATTCAATATAATGCTTAATGATGATTGGTATGGGGTCTACACTTATGGTACTGATGTTTACATAGCAGGAGCATTGGTATATTCATTTAGTCTTGTATTTGGATTAAACTATTTAACCTACGGTATCTTTTTGGCCCTACTATTGGACGGTTTTGCAGTGTATTTTGAAGCCAAATTTTCAAATAAAGAAGATTAAGAAGAATTATAAGATTAATAAGAGTATAATAAAGTAAATATTCAAGATAACACAAAAATTAACACACCAATATAATCATAGAAATAAATATAACTCAATCACAATGGAAGTCTAAAAATTGATAGTCCAGATGATCCATTTTCAATGTAGTTAGTGAATAAGAAAGATAGAGATAAAGAAGTTTAGAATATTAAAGAAGGATAAATGCTGATGAGAGAAAAACTTAATAACTAATACTATAAAACATATGAACAAAAATCAGTTAGATTGATAAGGGAAACAATAAGTATAATAATATAATAATAATTTAGGCTACATAAAAAGTAAACTAGACGAGCCTGCTTATATCTACTATGAGAATGTAGAGTGTTAGAGATCACTCTTCATATTTGATCAATCTAATTGGATTAGGAAGTTCTTTTACAGAATTGGTAATTCTACCTACTCTAATTATTTGTCCATTTTGTTAATCTGTACATAAATGGTTATGTTATGTTTTGAAATCAAATAGACAGAATTCTAATATGCTATTAATACTTGCTTTTCTATAGAAATATTGATTAAAATAATAGCTAATGGAGCATTTTAAACAAGAGGATGTTATTTTGATGTAAGAATATATATTAATCAACTAGAATATTTGGAAATATTTAGAAATCATCTACTAAGTTTGTTACTATGTTGATTTTTACAAAGTAAGTAGTAGCGATTTTCAAGACTACATGTTGACGTTGGTATTCCTCAGGCCTATGAGATTATTCTATCAGATATAATCGTTATAACACGTCACTATGTGTTTATCATAATCGTTGATAGATATCATTAATGTTTGTTTTGTCATCATAGTAATTTGGCTGGTATTTGGCATTTTTGGGGTTATTATATATTCTGGAAAATTTGGATACTGCGATCATCAAAATAATTTTGAGGTTAATCTTGAAGAGTGCTTGGAATAAAATTTAACATGGTTTAATTATAAACACAGTTTCGATAACATAACATCAGCAGTTCCTACTTTATATGAACTATCAACATTTGATGGAGTAGCTGAAACATTGTGGTTAGCTTAAAATAGTAGGGATTCAAGTTTGGGTCCATCTCCTTATGCTAATTAAGCATCCACCTACATATTCTTCATTCTATACTTAACGATAGGAGCTATGTTCTGTATTAACTTCTTCACAGGAATATTATTTATTATAATAGAAGCAAATAATAAGAAAATAGAGCATATAGAACTTAGTGTTCAATAATAGGAATTCTAAAGAGTTAGTCAAATTTTATTAACAGATAAGTTGAAACAACCATAACCCCCTTAAACTATATTTGGTAGACTTGCATGGAGCATAATAACTAACACAAAAATTAAAATTGGAATTTATATAATGTTGATATGTAATTCAGTAACTATAGTAATGTATACTCATGGAGCTAGTGACTCATTCTTGGATTTATTGAATTTAATTTACCACATTTGCACTATTGTTTTCACTATATGGGTTCTTCTATCATTTGCAGCATATGGATTTAAAATGTATTTCCAAAATTTCTGGAGAACCTATTACTTAGTTGTTGTGGTCGAGGGATTAGTTGATTTAGCATTAGATTTTTCATTAAATTGGTATGATTATTACAAAGTATCAGACTAAAATCTCTAATACTACTAGTTCATTAATATGTTTTGTATGTTGAGAAATATAAGAATAGTCATGATATTTGAAGGATTGATAAAAGTCTAAAGACTGCTCAGAGTTATGCAAGTTGCATTTCCCTATATGTTGAAAATATTCTTTATGCTAGTAATAACACTTGTCATCTATTCATATTATGGGGTTTACCTTTATGGTCATATTGATAAAGGTGTAGCTTATGATGATATGAATAATTTTAAAGACTTTTGGCATGCTATGGTAGTGATGATGAAATGTTTGACATAAGATGATTGCAGAACACTGATGACTGATTCTATGCAGTATAACCCTAATTGTTAAGAAGATCCTAAATATTGTGGATCCTCTTATGCACCCATTTACTTTTTCTCTCTCTAATTCATTACTAATTAAATTTTACTTAACACCTTCATATTATCTATGGTCACATAATTTGAAAACTTCTTCAACAACTCAGAATCAGTTTTATAGGCTTATGTTGAGAATATTGATAAAATAAAGAATACTTGGATCAAATATGCTAATCCAGATGGTAAATACATGAGAGCGAAATGCTTAAGTAACTTTTTATTAGATCTCAAACCACCATTAGGTTGCGATAAGAGTGCAAATTTATGGGATGCTGCATTGTATGCATTGAAATTTGAAATTAGAGCTAATAAAAATAATGAGATCCCTTACAATCAATTAGTTTATGAATTATTTAGAGTCAGATATAAAAAGATTGTATTTAAATCTGGAACTGAAAAAGCAAAGAAGATAATGAATGAATTTGGTAAGGAGATGAGATTCAGATTGATATATTCTCGACCAGATTTTTAGGAACATAGGAAAAATATAGGGCCTTAAATGAAATTAAAGGGAAATATAAATATTTTCTAGGAATAGATGGCTGCTCTTATGACTTTTATGGCTTGGAAAAGTTTTGCAGAAACACATCATTCGCAAATGAATTCATCAGCATCAGTTTCATAGATTCCTCAGGAACAATAATTGGAAAATAAGAGACATTCAATAACATTGATGAGTTCCTCTGGATCATAAAATGAACAATAATGTCCCATGTATCATCAGCACTAATCTCCTAATAAGAAATTTGTTGAACTACTAACTGAGAAAAATGATTATGATCAAGGAGATTTACTATAAGTAATATAAATATATAAAAATTAGATATAAAAATTTAATAAGAACCAAAAACTAATGCCTTTAAGTCACAAACCAGATTATCTTGAAATGTAGATGGACCATAGAAGAAGCACGAAGACTGAGTTTTAGAAGGAGGAGAGCAATAAGAAGAAGGTTAGTTCAAAGAATCGAGCAATTTTGGCAGAATTAGGAATAGAGGTGCATGGGGATAATGACGGAAGATCAATACTTTCAGATAATTCTCATGAATTTAACAGTAGAATTGGAAGAATTCATTAATCTATCAAGGATAGTCTGGATGATGAATAATCTAATAGGTTTTTAGAATAATTATAGCCAATGGATCCAATAAGTAAACACTTTATATATATAGCTGATGTGTAAGATGCTGAAGATAACGCACACGCCTAGTAAATTAAGTCTCTAGCAAAAATTAAACCTAAATGATTATATATAATTTCATGTTTTATCAAAGTAATGTCTTTAAGTTCCAATAAATTCTTATGGTATTTGGTTCTCTTAATTTGGTTTAATTTCAACTTCTTATTTGTTTAATAAGCAGATAGTATTTATGATCTAATAGTCGAATTTGATTCCACAAAATGAGCATTGCATTTTGTACTTTTCTAATTCTTGCTGAAACTAATCAACCAGTTATGCCCATTTTTAGAATTCTTGATTTGCTTAAAGTTCTAATTCATCTTTTAATTTCTTTAACTCATTCTGTTGTTCGCTATGCAATTTCCAAATGAGCTCATTTTTAAAATCCATCATATTTTATAACATCACCGATTGATGAGCTTATTTTTTCAAAGTAAAATATTCTTATGGCAAATCATCCGAATAAACATCTATTGATGTCTTTATTGGTCTTATTGATAGAGTTTCTACAGCCTCAAAGATCTATAAAGCTTAGGTATTTTGAAGGTCTTGAAGATTGTTGTAATCATGCACTAATGCATTAATCGCTTCCACCTCTCTCTTTAATTCAAATAGATCATGATTCAAAGTTGATATCTTAATTGAGGTTGATTATCTTAATCGCTATATGTAGCCTTCCATCTCCTCTCGAGTAAATTATTCAATTTTTTATTCTGCATACTTAATTTCTTCAATTCTTTGCTCAATCTTATCATAAATTTAATATAATACTCTTTGAATTTAATTTATTAGTTTTTCTTTCTTAGGAATCAAATTCAAACTTATCTGTTCAGTTATCCTGTTAACTCTTAAATTTGTAACAGGTGTGTATGCTAAATATTATGGATGATATTAAGGGTCAAACATAAATTTGTTTTATCTCTAATCAATCTACGGTACATATGAATAGATTTTTTATTCATTTTAGTTTTCATATAATTTTTACTCCAACCCTTTATGATGAAAATTATCATGTGATTTTGAATATTTATCATCAAATCCATTAGAATTGCTTCTTGCTCTATCTAATATGATATCGTCCTAATATCCTCTTCCCTTAGGATATACATCATCAATATCCTTCTGGCCCTACCTACAAAAAGCCCTTCCTATTAACAACTGTGTCTCTAAATATATTTATTATCAACTTACAGGGAGAGTCTAAATCCTTAGCACTTTTAGCATCATCTTTTTCAGTGCTCTTCTTTTTTGTTACCTTTTTAGATGCCTTTTTATCTTTTGAAGACATGATTTCGTTATATTTTTATTTATTTTATAACAAATTCAATGATGATGGTGGATTGGTGGAGGAATGTAAAGTATATCATCGTCATCAGGAAGCATTTTTGATATAGCTACTGCATAAACATAATGAAAGAAATAAAGTTTGAATAAAAGTAAAATAACAATCTGGCACCCTGCTATTAGCCATATTACGATGTGTTTCTTTGCTTAAATTACCTTTTCTAACTCCCTTTATATAGATAATAAGATTACGTCCAATAATTAACTATCAAAAACAAGGAAGAATTTACTATCCCATAAATTATTGCTCCCCATTATAATTGATTGTTCGGAATAGCACATACTATGCAAACAGGTATCAAACAAACTTAAGCATAAGCATAGAGGCAAATCACAGAAGCGAGATGCACACTTTAAGATCCTAGCATTTTCATGACAATAAAGATTGTAATCGGTATCAGAACTGCAGCACCAAACAATAATGATGAGGCGGTAGGAATGAACTCAAAATTATAGGTAAACCTATATCCTGGAGGTGTTTATAAATAACTTGAAACATTTCCTGATGCTGCAACCGTGAACACTAATGTGGCATAAATCCAAAATGGCCCATACAAATCAGGTTTACCATCTTATATCTCAAAAAATGTTGCTCGAAACGGGAAAAATGAAGATAGTAGCTTTCTCCCAACTATCGCGTTAGTTAAATCATCGAAAAAGGGTTAATAATATCTAATTGATTGATTTATAAATTTACGTCAAGGTGAAAGGAGCACAAAATTATTTCCAACAAGATGGCTCTTTAGATTTCTATTCTTCTTCCTCTATTTTAGAATCTATAACATCATCTGCAACAATCTAATTTACAATCTTTTAGGCAAGTTATTAAGCAAGTTTCTCCTTCAATGGATCAGGCTCTATTCTAAAATTAATTAATACTTGTGATCATTACAGATTGAGTTTACATGTTATGAAATATTATATAATTAAATAAATTTTTATTTGCAAAATAACTGTGAATAAGAAGGGATTATTATTAAGCAAGAAAATTTGTAAGGATAATTCTCACACTCTAATAAGATTAATGCTACATTTTAATAAAGAATGGAATGATTCCACAATATCTCATAAATTTAATATATTAAAATCTATCAATATTCTACAAATAAAAAAATGAAGGCTGGAGATTGAGAATATATCGAACGATATGTCACTAATCTAAAGCTGAACGATATTATGCACCTTCAGATGTTCGAAACAAAATGAATATGATTTTATAAAAACTCTATATTTAATTTCAAAATGAGTCAGGATTAGGTCTAGGCACTTGCGTATAATCGGCAAACCAAAATAAAAGACCGATTGCTATTCCAATAGTGACCAATAAAACAAATGTAGATATTCCAAAACATTTAACTTAACTTGACATCTATTTGACAAGCCATTCAAAACAATCTTATTATTATGCTAAATTATTATGAGAATTGTTTTGAAGCAATTGCTCTGAATCTCCCACTCTATCACTCATTATTTATATTTATTAATTTATAAAATGATTTATCCTCAAGAACAAAGGGAAGAGAGTGAGAATATATCAGTTTTATAATCCATAAATGATACTACAATACAAAAGTTTATTAAACCAAAAAAAATCAAGAAGAACGTCCCATAACCGCTTGATTTAAAATCAATAAGAAGCTAAAAGAGAGAGAATGCAAGAAAAAAATGGAAATTACTTCAAGCTGTGTTCCTCACTGTTCATAGGCTTTAGAAGAATCAAGTAGTAAGTATTGATAGCCCTATCAAATTACACAATGAAATGACAAATTATACTTCACCTATAAAATCAAGGATATAATAATGTTCATTTGATACTTATGAATATAGTCCTAACATATTTGTTTAATGTGCAGAGGATGGTTCAAACTAATCTATTGCAAGAATGGTTCAAATAATAAACTTAAATCCCAAAAAATATCTCTATTCTTCATTTGATGAACGAAACTTTATAAATGCTCGAAACACTTAGGGATAAAATGCTCTTTATGTTGCATGCAAATTAGGAAATTAGAAAGTAGTTGAGTTATTACTCTAACATGGAGTTAATTAGTTAATGAAATCTAAAGTAATAAAAATAATAATAATAGATCTCTTAAGATTAATGGGAAGATCCATTAACTGTAGCGGTGCGATGGTCTCATACTGTTTGTGTTCAACTTTTGTTAGATAATTATGAATATGAAGATGGTGTTCTAAGCGAATTGAAAAAATTAACAAAAAATAAGGATATTTTACGGATATTAAATCGCAGCCAAATTTCATGGTGGAGTTGTTGTTTTTTTTGATATTAAAAATTATCTTACTATTTTGAAAACTTAAATTAATTATTTTCTTTTTTAGAAATGGATAAATGTGACAGCCCAGAATGCACGTCTACTCAAACGACGAAATTAAGTTAAAAATATTGTCCAGAAACAGATTATTTACCTGAGAATGTTCTGGGACCTGATGAGGAGGTTTAGAAACACAACTTTGTCATAGGAGTTATCAAACCTGGGGAGCGAAGAGTTGGATTATAGACAATAAATAAAAATAAAATATCGATCAGTGGAGTGTTGGGGATAAAAAAGTTTTGAATATATAAATTAATAAATATGAAATATTAATGGGTATTTAAACCCTATCCATCGCCTGCATACAAAATATGGTCTTTAATTCTCACACTAGTGTAAATAATAAATATAGCAACCATTGGAAGTTATGACTGGCTAATTATTGTCAATATCTGCATGAATGCCTTTATTTTATGTATTTTACTCATTTTTTAATAGAGGATAGTGGTCTAAGGACTGAGATTTTTAAAATGTGTTAATATTTTAGCGATAGATCTTTTACAGATTTGTCAATTTGTTTGGTTTTTAGTTATTCCCGACAACAATAATGAGAAAATGTTATATTATTGTATTCTCTGCTTGAACTTGAATTCATAGTTCTCCATACTTTTAGCAATAATCGTGAAATTAATTGACTTTCAAAACACTCCTTTTGCATATGTTTTCATAATATTATACGGAGCTCAAATGAGTTATTTATAATATTAAAAGGTTTAGAATCAAACTAGGGACGATGAAACTCTTAATTATAACAAATATAATGAGTTCATAATCAAAATGTTGTGTTAGGATTGTTAATAGGGAATTATTTTTTTAGAAAATGATGTGATGACTTATCCTCATGTAGATAAAACCTAATAGAAAACAACAACTGATGACAATGGAATAAAATTATTGTAAATGCCAATAAGTGTCTACACTAGTTTTGGTAATACATCCAATCAATAAAACGACAGCATGTATTTTCATAAGGTATTAATATATTATATTAAGAGAAAGTTTGATAATCTTTATCAAATGATTTACTAACTATAGTAGGAGTAAGTCAATATAATTAGCGAGAATTCACGAATTATCGCAAAAGACAAATTGAGAAATTTAAAATATTCCCTTTTTTATAAAGAATTCAGCTTTAATAATTAAAAAAAGCAAATTATTTAATACTCAGTATCTAATTATTTTTATATATAGAGTGTTATTAGCAGCATATTGCAGGATAAGCTGATGAGATCACAACATAAATTTCATCTCTCATTAGTGAGTTCCTTAACACACAAATTGAAAACACCATTAAGCGCAGCCTTAATTCATCTATAGGCTGCATTATCTGATTAAGACATGACATAGAGAATCTTAAAAATATATATTTAGCCAGCATATTATAATTGTTAGCTTTAGCTATACCAAGTTCAAGATATCTTAGATTACATCTCTCAAGATAATGAGCAATTATTACAAATTAATCCTCAATAGGTCAATATAGTGAAAGTGGCTAAATAAGTATTAGATATTGTATCTCAACCTATCAAATCTAAATAGATAGATATAAAGTTTTCTATAAACAACGAAGAGAAAGAGTAGAATGATTAAATTAATTTCTATACTGATGAAAATAAATTGTCTCGGGTTTTAGTCAATTTACTTAATAATGCGTATAGATTTACTCAGTAAGGAGGTTAGATTGTTTTAAATATAAATTATATTAAAAATAGTAATACAGCTTAGTTTGTTATAGAAGATACTGGTTTTGGGATGAGCGAATACTAATTTGATCAGTTGAACAAAGAATTAAATAGCAGCTCAGTTGAAAGGAGCAGAGGATATTCATATTCAAGGAGAGATTCAAATCCTTAACACTAAGGAATAAGCCTAACTGTAACAAATAAACTAGTCAAAGCTTTAAACGTTCAAAACTAGCCATTATAAGTCTTTAAAGTTTAAGGAACAAGATTCACATTTCATATTGACAATATCAATGAAACTAACTCTGCTATAATGATCAAATCACTAAGAAACATAGAATAATTCAAATCAATTAGAGATATGTCATCTTTTTTATAGCCTTAAAGTGGATAGATTAGAAGCAAAGCATTATCTTAATTTTGCATATAGAAAGATAAGAGTCTTAGATAATTGCAGCAGAAAGACATATCATATGAAAATATAGAGGATGAACCATCCCATCATCCTTTAATGTCATTTGAAGCAAAATAAAATTATAATTACATTCATACCTAAGATTTATTAGAAAGCCATAATAAACTCACAAAACCTCCTATAAATTTTCAATACTTCTAATCTTAAAGATCTGCTAATAAGACTCAAATCAGAAAAAGTGATGGAGGAATAAAGTTATTTGCTTCTTTTAGTCAGATAAATATTCCTATGTTAGAACAGATTCAACAAAATAAGGGATACATTATGATAGTAGATGATGAACCTTTTAATCATGTGTCTCTAGGAATTATGTTAAAGTAAATGAAAATAATGGACATAAGGAGTGCCTATAATGGATAAGAATGCCTTGATATGCTACTAAATGACAATGAGAATGTCAGACTGATACTCATGGATGTTGATATGCCCATAATGGATGGAATACAAGTAATTTAATTTAAATAAATTTTTATTAGGCCACATAAATAATAACAGAGTACCAACAAAAGAAGCAATTGAAGGAATTTCCAATAATTGGGTGCACTGCCCATCAGGATTAAGAAACTCATGAGCTATGTTTAGATTCTGGAATGCTTGCAGTTTTATAGAAACCAGTTTTTTAAAAGAATTTATATGAATTAATTAAAATCTTAGAGGATCCTATCGAGAGTCAATAGGCCTTGGGGAAATACACTAGACACAGCTCAAAACTGTTATAAAATATCTGATCAATATTACTTCTTAATATGATAATCATTATATAATAATTATTTATATCTCTCTATGATCTCATCATTGCGATTATAATCGAAAATACGATAATGATAATCCTATTCTAATACACTAATTAGTTAAACATAAATATTTGATAAATGATTAAATAGGGTGTTTTATGGACTTTCACCTATCATGAATATCCTTATTTCAACATTTGGGCTGGTATCACTAACATTACATAAATCATATTACTGCTTTCATAACATTTAAAGGAGGAATTCTTTATATACCTTTTAATTCTCTATCTTGTTATTTTAGGTACTAAAATTATATATTAGAAGCATATCAAATACTGTCTTACTATAAAAAATAACTATTATGCCTTTGGGACATATTGTCACTGATTCAGTTCTGTTCTATAATATTTTTTTAGCAAAAAAACTATTAAACAAATATATATTTTTGTCTAGTATCAATAAATCTACTTACACCAATAGGACTAGTTAGTGGGTTGGTTTTGTAAATCATAAGTTTGCCCAACTATGATTTAGATTGCACTTATTCCATTTTATTTATAACACAAATTATTTATTTAAGATCACGGATTTCTGATTATAAAAACTAAACATAGAAGCAACAGAACTATTAAAATATGAATAAGGCCTTTAACATATTATTGAACTCTTAATATTAAGGGATTTTCATTTATAACAAACGCAATAATCAATAAAATGAAGGAAATGAATAATAGCAATACTTTTAATAATTACCTATATATATTTATACCATTTAACAAATATAAATGCTGGATTCCGAAGATCTACGATAAAATAACAGAATTAGCAAGATTAAGGTAATTAATTATATCATTTAGGAAAAATATCTTAATATTCGAGATTTTATAAATAAATTAAATAACAAATAAACAGTCTTAGACGAGAATTAAACTATCATTATGAAAGATACAATAGGAGATAAAAAGTACGTGCTATAAATAGTGGAACTAGATGAAGATTAGTATCTTATAACATATTATGTAAGATTAATTTTCTTATAAAGTATTTTAGGTAAAACTATTTGGTGTAAAAGCAGACAAAAGGATATGTTAAATTCCAGCAGGTTATCGGCTCACTAGATCATAAATTAAAGACACCAATCAGTTCTGCCCTTGTTCATTTAAAGGCAGCTAAATAGGATTCTGACATTTAGGAATCATTTAAAAATGATTATATACTTCCTGCCTACTATAATTGCTAGTAATAACTATATTGGGTCTAAGATGTGATCGATTACATAAGCTGGGATTTTGACAATAAACAGCCTGTCATTTAGACAGTCAATATCATAAAAGTTCTTAAAAAAACATTAGCAATAGTTTAGAATTAATGCTTGGCTAAACAAATTAAATTGTTATTTACATAAGACAATAACCCTATTAGTGACAAAGTCTTTATGATAAACACAGATCCTAATAAATTGACTAGAATATTATTGAATTTGCTTAATAATGCCTACAGATTTACTCAAATAGGAGGCACTATTAATTTAGATGTGTAAACTAAAGTTAATAATTAAATTTCATTTACTATTGAAGATAGTGGAACAGGTATATCTGATGAATAAATAAGTATCATTAATCGGGAATTAAGAACAAGTACTAATAGGAGCAAGAAACTTTCTATAAAACTTAGCACATTCAATAATAAAACTTCAAATTACTAATACTAAGGGATAAGCCTATTAATAGCTAATCGTCTAATTTAACAATTAAATAACAACACCTCCTCATTATAAATCGACAATAGTAAAAAGACGAGATTCAAATTCATAATCGATAATTTTTCAGAACAGACATCAAATTTACATCTAAAATCACTCAGAAACATTGATTAATATAAGAGAGACAGAGAGAAAGAATCATCTATTGTGCCTTCGGTGTTTTTTAAGAATCGAGTATTGTCAATATTTAGTCCATCATAAAGTAGCAAATCCAAATCCCCCATATTGAGTCCTAATCTAACTCTCTATGAAGATGAAGAAGTTGTTAAAGAGCCTTTATGCCATAATATATTTAAGTTCCCTAACAATATCCTGACAAACAGAACTAGATCTGAATAATTAGAGGATGATAATCTTGATACTTAGAGATAGTTTCGTAAGCTGACCACTCAACCTGTTGATTTTAAGACAGCAAAAGAATTAGATCAACAAGATAAAATTGTTCTAATAGTGGATGATGAACCCTTTAACAACATTTCATTAACTAGAATACTTAGGAAATTAGGGATAAAAAATATAGGACTGGCTTATGATGGGATGCAAGCATTAAAGTTCATTGAAGAAAATAACAATAATATTAGATTTCTTCTCATGGATATTGATATGCCGATCATGGATGGAATTCAAGTATAATACTATAATATAAATAGGCTACAAAATTTATAATCGAAAAACAGTAAAATCGAGAATTTGGACATTTTCCAATATATGGATGTACTGCCCATTAGGATGTAGAATCTCATTAACTGTGTCTCGATTCAGGGATGCTTGCTGTTTTATAAAAACCAGTATTTTAAAAAGACATTATGAAAATTTTGAAACTGGTAGAGCAACCAGAAGAGATTAGATTTATAAGCGAGGAGATATGAAATATTCTTTGTATATTTTTTCTATTTCAAATCATTATCATACATTTTTAATTCTCAAAATGGACAATAAACTGAAACATTTAAACCCCATAAGAACGAATAGATAAATTAATTATTTATTAATTTAAAAATAGCAGATTAAGATTCCTGTTTGTTATGTGCAACATATTTGTAAGAAAAATTTGACATAATTACATTAAGTCATCCTTAAAGTAATTTGTATTTGATAAACTAACTATTACTAATCAACTAGAGTGATGATGTTTTTATTGTTTTAATTTTATTATTTTAGAATTTCTTATTTTGTTTTGATATAATTATGATAATAGGAAAGTTGAATACATAATGGATTTACAGTTTTAATTGTCAGCCTGGATACTAGATGGCATGTTGCCTGATGTCACTTTATTTGATAGTTGATGTAATCTTAGTTTAGAATTTCGACTGGCTAGTTATCACGAAGCTTTCGTTTTGTATAGCTGAACTTAGTATTTCATATTTTAATATTAGTATTTTAGATAGTTTGGTATTATAAGAAATGGAAATACCAAATTTGGGATATCTAGTTACTTTTATAATTTATTTTTGTTTTAATACACTCCAATCGGAGTGACGGGATAGACATCTATTTTAGTCTCATTTGTGTCAACTTGTCTACAACTTTTGGTGTAGTTATTGCTATCGCCCTTAGACTTTCGTTGCAAACAATAAATAATACACAAATTGTGTTCTTATTGGTTTTTACTATTCAAAATCTATATTAGAGGTACATTCAGATAAAAAATCTGAATGGGGACAGGTAATTAAACGGAGATGGTTTGATAATCTCATAATTATTAAGCAAATTAGCTGAAGAAACGCAACAAGGGGTAGTTTTCATGTCAATTTCTGATATAAAACACAATAAAGTAGATCAATAATCAACTAAAAATAAAATAACGTGTCAATGGTTATCTAAATTGCCGATAAGAGTGTATCATATGTAAAAGAACTCGCTATTTGATAATCATTTTGAAAAACTCTATGGACAAAAAGTATTCCTATTATTTTATTATAGTCTTCATACACAAATTTGAATTCACTTCTCTTGTAAATGCTTGATGAAAAAATCGATTATAACTGTTAGTATTTTATTCTTGCAAAAAATAAGGAGACACAATAATAATATTAGTTATCAATTGTCAAGCTAGAGAAAGATGGATAATTAGAATATGCAGTGATCTATTCTGTAATTATTTTAGTTTATAATAGAGACTAAACAAAGAATACTTTTTCAAAAAGCTGATACCAAGCTAAACAAAATATTTTCAAATAATATCAAATACCATGACTCATAAGCTAAAAACCAACCTCAGTGCAGCTATTACTCACTTAAAGGCGGCTATGATGGATAATAAAATATCACAGGATATTATTAACACTTATATTTTGCCCTCCTACTAAAACTGTTAAATTCAATATTATCAAGTCCAAGATATAATAGATTACATGAGTCAAGATGTTGAGCATCAAGGATAATCATCAAATGCTTCTGATATCATATAAATAGCATTGAAAGCAATTGATTTAGTTATAAGACCATGCCAATCAAAATAAATCACAATTAAGTTAAAAATCAATGGAGAGGAGTACGATTAGAAAATGTAATATAATTAGTTTAATGTTAGAAAGTCAAGTTTCATGACTGATGAAAATAAATTGATAAGAGTTCTAATAAATTTATTGAATAATGCTTATAGATTCACATCACAAGGGGGAGAAATAACACTAGACATAAATTTGGAGGAAAATGATAAAGCTATTTTTAAATTAGAGGACACTGGCTATGGGATTAGTGATGAATTATGCGATAATTTGAATAGGGAGATGAGACAATATCGACATAGCTCATTCGGTTCAGTTCTATCCTTGTTTAATAAGAATAATCCTCCTTAATATTAGGGGTTTAGTTTATTTGTCACAAATAATTTAGTGAAATAGTTGAACAATTAAAATTAACCATTACAAATTGACAATACTAATAACACTAAATTTTATTTTTTTATTGAAAACATTATCGAATAGGCATCTGCAGTAGCAATAAAATCAGTAAAAAACTTAGATAATTATAGACTTAATAGGAACTCTAGCTCATTTTACAAATAACAACAAATAAATAAAAGTTAGGTTTTTAGTCCTTCAGCAAATTCAGAGAATAACTCAGTTTTCGATATAAGTGAGGAACCAGCTTGCAATGAACTCGTTAAACTTAATGTCAAAACTGGCTTGTAACGTAAAGCTAAACCTTCGATATAATTAAGGAGTAGTGAGTCTCCCATCTATTAATTCTTAAAACGACAGAGAGTCTCTATATGCTAATAGAAATAAACTCAAATACACATATCTGATGCAAATAGAGGATCTTTCGGACTAATTAATATATAATTTAACAATACAATAGAAAGCCAGCTTAATGATGAAGGATATATACTGATAGTTGATGATGAGCCCTTCAATCATGTATCAATTAAGATGATGTTAAGATAAATTAAAATATTCAATACTAAGAGTGCATATAATGGATAAGAATGTATAGATATAATAATGAACAACAAAGACAATATAAGATTAGTATTGATGGATGTAGATATGCCTATAATGGATGGTGTGCAGGTATTATATTTTAATATAAATTTATAGGCCGCAAGAATTATAACAAAGAAATAATAAGCAAATGAGATAAAAGATTTTCCAATAGTGGCTTGCACGGCTCATTAGGACCAAGCAACACACGAACTATGTTTGGATGTTGGGATGATTGCTATTTTGCAAAAGCCAGTTTTCCAAAAAAGTTTATATGAAATTCTCTAGCTTTTAGAGGAATCAATTGACAGTTAATTGTTAAGTAGACTTAAATTCACTAGCACAAAAGTACTATGAGTATTTATATATATACAGTATTCGTCACTTTCATAAGATCACATTTTTTTTTCTCTTCTCTTTTGTGTTGAAATAATAATAATTAATTATTTTCTAAAAATACAAGAAAAATGTTTATTCGGAAGTACTTGATAAATTAATTAACTGCGAATTACTATCCACTTTGGAGTCTATTGATAACAGTCACATTAATGATTTACACCTTGACTGATAATAATCGAGATTGGCTTTATTTTGTTAACTTATCATTAAATATACCTTTATTGGGTAAAATAAATATTTATTTTTCAAGTAGTTTAAATACTTTGGCAAGTTAAAGGTTGTAAGTACTATTGCTGGGACATTTTAATACTAGGCTAATTTATATACGCTAATATTTTGTATTTTGGGCAAAAAAAGTTATTTATATATTATTGCATTATGTCTTATAATATAAATACACCATTGGGTTTGATTGTTGGTTTAATTCTATAACTTATATGTCTAAAAGGCTAAGTATTTGAGCAAATATTTTCGATCATATTTTGTTCCCAAACTTTATTTATTAGATATTAAGAATTCTCTAGAATGTTAGTATAAAAATAGGATCAGCAGTCAGAGTTAAACTAATTGATAGTTAAAAAATTATTGAATAATCCTCAATAAGGGATAATGATAATACCCCATGATGATCTAAAAATAGATAGGTTCTAATAACATAAATAGTAATATAAACTCATGGTAAATTAAATCTTGTTCCTGCCTCTAAATGCATACTTAATAATTGATGAGAAAGATTTTGATAAATTACTCAATAAGCCTAATGAACTTACATATTAAAAGGTATTTCATCGATCTATTAGTAGACTAAATATAAAAATACATTAGAATATCTGGCAAATCTAATATCAACTGGAGAAGAATTGAACCATTTGTAAAAGTTAGTCATAAAAGACTAGAAATAGAAGTATATCTTAACGATAAACTAATTAGAGCAAGATGGCCTTAAATATTTTATTATAAATTATTCAGTAATTTTATTGATATATAAAGAGTGCATAATCTAATTTCTTATAAGAAAAATTAGCATAAAAATAATAGTAATTTCAAAAATTATTACTTGGATCACTAACTCACAAGCTAAAGACTCCTCTAAGTTCAGCTATTGTTCATTTGTAAGCAGCACTAAAAGAAGATTAGATTTCTGAAGCAACGAAAAGAATATATATACAGCCTGCATTCAATAATTGCTAGCTTTAGCTCTACCTCGTACAGGATGTGATTGATTACCTAAGTTGGGATTTCGAATAGGTATAAGCTACAACATAAAATATTGATATTATCAAAATTGCTTAGGATAATATAAAATTAATATAGCATGCTTGTGATCTCAAATAGATAGAATTACTATTTACAGTAAATCAATAAATAAAATCACAACATGAGTAAGAAATATATCATAAAATTTAGGAAATACTATATAAATACAGATGAAAACAAGCTATCACGTATTTTAGTAAATTTGTTGAATAACGCATACAGATTTACCCAACCAGGAGGCAGGATTCACCTAGATATTGAGACATCAATCCAAAATATTGCCTAATTCACAATAGAAGATACTGGATGTGCTATTACAGATGAATAAATCAACTCTCTAAACTAGGAGTTGAACAATTCACAAGCAAGAGGCAGCCACTCCCAACGGAAATCTCCTATGAATAAAGAACAGGGCCACAAATATCAGGGGATAAGTTTATAAATAGCTAATAAATTAATTAAATTGCTCAATAACTCAGATAAATCACTTTAATTCGATAACAATAATAGAACAAGATTTATATTTTTCATAGAGTCTCTTTAGTAAGATAATTAATCCTTGTAAATCAGGTCATTGAATAATATTGATTTATATAAACAACTTCGAAGTTCAGTATCATCTAATGCTCGAAGCAATGCTGTTAGCATATTCAGTAAGCCCCCCAGATCTTCACATCATTAGAAATATTAAGATATTTAGGACAAATCATATAGTTATGAAGACATTTCTGATGAACCCTCGCACCATGAATTAATTAAGTTTCCAAATGTCTCATAAAGAAACAAAAAAAAAGATTAGTAGGAAAGGGCTTAATTCATCGAAAGAAGGATATTGACACGAAACCTAACTTATCGAAAAACAGTGATCAAACAAATGGCCAGGAATTCCTTGTAAAAAAACATTTCATCATTTGGATTCATTCAATAATTAGAGTAAGAAAGATAACTAGGATTTATTCTTATCGTGGATGATGAACCATTCAATCATGTTTCCTTGACAATGATGTTGAAATAGATAAAAATAACTGATGTGAAAAGTTCCTATAATGGATAACAATGCATTGATGTCATTTTAGAAAATTAAAAAAATGTTCGATTAGTTCTTATGGACGTAGATATGCCAATTATGGATGGAATTTCAGTACTATATAATAAATAGATAATAGGCTACAATCGTCATTACAGAGAAATAGACAAAAGGAGAACTAAGGTACTTTCCTATCATTGGATGTACTGCTCATCAAGATTAGGAGACTCATTAAAAATGCTTAGATGCTGGTATGTTGACTATTTTATAAAAACCTGTTTTTCAAAAGACTCTTTAAGACACTATAAAGGTAATAGAGGATCCCGAGAGCATATAATATATTTTGAGTTAGCATAAAAGAAACAGTTCATAAGTTTATTGAATTTTACTCTACATATGTGTGTATTTATTATGTTTATAATTTATATTGTTATATTTTTATAATAGTATATGTTAATGATTGTTCTCTCATTCAAGATATGTATTGATGCTGGATTGATATTCTAATCTTATTCAAATCATTAATCATAAATCATAAAAAATATAATTTATATTTTATTATGATAATATATTCACATTTTTAAGACAGCTTTTATGAGTGAAAGTATAGTTTTTTCTTAAAACTTAAATGTTGGTAAGTATGTGACAGCGAGCATGACTCTTTAGACTTTCTTTTTTAAGACGTACATTTCTAAAATCGCTAGAAAAAATGTGAAAATCATAATAGGTATCCCAATACCTAAAAATAGTTTATGAATTAGATCTGATTTCAGTTATTTTTTATCTAATAAATATTCCTACATTAATGATAGCAATCTATTAAAGGAAGTAGATAGTACATTCTATCCTTATGCTACTATTAATTCAAAATCCTAAGTATTATAATATTATTAAGTAGTAGCATCAATAGAGTTATTTTCAAACTGTATGGAGGTATAGTTAGCTAAAAAGGCATTATAGTTGAAAGTAAATTTTGTTAATAGGTCTAATGCTCCTATAAGTCCAGTGTTGAAGTAATCCAATTATTACTATTAAGGACAAATGCTCTCATAGGTGTAATAACAGATATTATCTTATAATAAATGATTCATCTCCTCTAGTATTGATAATTAGCTTAGAGTTTAGTATCTTTGATTAATATTTTGAGTATTAACGTTTATCTTAGAATTATTGTGATCATACTAATCATCCAGATTGATTGTTTCCAGATAATTGCTTATCTGTGATTTAAATTAAGTGATAAAAGTGGAATCAGTATTTATGGTTTATAATAAATATGATATCGATCCATTTTATTATAATTACCATAAGGTGATTTATGAAGGAATATAAACTTTGTTAATCTAGATATATCTCTAGGGAGTAATGGACAATTTAGAAATCAATGAACTGACATAAATGCTAGCTTATACTGCGTTATTGTGCTACTAAATGTAAAGATTAAAGGAATTCACTTATGTCTTTATATTAAAAATAAATAATTACTTAGATCATAATTATGGCAAATATCAAATATCCTATACTAATTGCTGATATTGTTATATAAAGTAACATGTCTTTCCATAAAGATAATTAAGTGTCACTCAATTTTAAATGAAATCCTGTATCTTTGCCCTTTTAGGGTTTTCTGTATTTGACCTCTAAATCCAATTATTTGCTTTTGTTATAAAAAACCAATTTAACCTAGTTCTGAGTGACCCATGTATCATCATTAGCCTCTAATAGATGTTGACATAGAGTTAATTTTTTAATTTCATCAACAGATTCTTCTATATTAACTCTTGATAATATTTGCAGCACTCTTTAATAAATGTCATTTATTTATTTTATAAAAGGAATTATAAACAATATAACCAAGATATGTAAGCCACAAAATATACCCATTACTATAATTATAAGTGAGGAACGTTAGTCCACCTAATTTTATTTATAGTTTTATAACTGCTTACTCATTTATTATACCAATAGATACTTATATACCATTCTACTCAATAGGTAATCTAATGATCTATTAAGAGGTGAGTAATCAGTTGAATTGCTCCAATTAAACGTATTTAGTGATTTTAAATAATCTAATTCTATTTTATCCTTAGTCAACAAATCTGATAAACTGTTAATCTGATAATAGTCAGGAACATTAATCAATGAAGATAATTACATTGGAAACTGAATGGCATCATTCATTTCTTATATATTTGTGTACCATTAGTCATTGATAAAATTATTGTTTGAATAACAAGTATTTATCAGATCTACAAAAAGACTATTATTTAAACTATAGGAAAAATTTATAATTTTAGGCTAGAGTATCTAATTAGCAGACTAAAGTGCAATAACTGAATATTTGTAGTAATTATTGACATATAAACTTAAGTAATCCACATTAATATAATTAAAATAATTCTAAGTTGTTAAAATTAAAGTAATAATTCCAGCAATATTAAGAGAGACCAATATCAATTTAAAGACTTATAAGGATTATGCTTATCTTGGAACATATGATAAACATCGTTGTGAAATATTAGTAGCCATAGCTATTGCAGATATTGATTTTATAGATTAGTGATTGGATGCTTGACTCATAACTTCAAAAATGTTTACCAACTCATCATTTCTATTTATTAGATCTTCCTCATCATCCTATGCATCATCTCTTGAGATATTGTTTGAAGACATCGATTGAGACCCACTATAGGTTTTGCCATCATCTTTCTTTTCACTTTATTCTTCTTATTCCTTCATTTCTTAATCATTATTTTCAAATGTATCATTCTTAAAATCAACATTAGATACTCTCCTCAAGTTTAATCGACTAAACATGATACCAAATATGTTATTACTGGAAGACCCTGGAGATAATAAGGATAAAGAGCTTCTCCTATCTTCTGGTGACAACTGGGAATTATTTTATTTTATTAATGTTTCATTTTTCTTCCTGTTTTCCATAAATGCTTTCTCCATTTTTTCTAGAAATCTAAATTTTTTCTTCTTTGGTTGCTCTGACACTGCTTCTTCCTATTTAATTTAGTTTTATCTTAGTTTCTCTGCAGAATTCTATCGCTATAAAGGAGGCAATCCTAACTTAGGGACAAAATTCATATTGGAAGGGTTCACATTTATCAAACTTTCTTTCATTGAATTTTCTAAATCAAATGATGAATCATTCAATTTAGCACTAATTTATGGAGTATCATCGCTAGCATTAACAGTATAAGTTCTTGATTATGGAATCGTTAAACTAATTACAGCTTATCCCCCATTCATACTGAAGATATTTTCCCTCTATGTGGATTATTTTGGAGTTAATTAAATTATACCTGATGAATTCTACTTCTCTTATGGCTTATAGAAAGGAAATTTTCCTTTTTCCTCTATTGGCTTAATGGATTCTTACTATCCAAAAGACATAGTCTTGGACACCTTCCTCTAATTATCATCTCTAATAGAATCTTAGGACTAAATTAAACTTTTTCTCAAATTTTCATCACCATCAAATTGCATGTTTCTGTCCTTTTTCAAATGAAGCTTTATAATGTCTTTTCTTTTAGCTTGCATCAGATTCAGATTAGACATCTTGCAGACAAAATATAAAAATTAATCTTCTTCATTCACTCCACCTAAACCTACATCAACAGAGATGGTGGATTTATATCTTACCATATCAACAAATTTAGCTGTTTTATCAGAAATAGCTTATTTGAGTAGACTTTTTGAATAATATTTTCTAACTTTATTGTCTATAAAATCTTAAAAGTCAGCATCAAACAGATGATAGCAATTCTATTACTACTTGATTGGATTGTATTTATTTTAGATTTACTATCTTTTTATTGACTTATTTTCAAACTCGCCCCTATTATCCTAAAATCTCTCACCAGCATCATTAAAATATTCTATCAATTCATTGTAATTCTTAGGAACAAATAAAGTAAGTTTTTCATCTTACAGTAATTAGCATTCCTTCTTAAGTAAATGATTACTATCTAGAAATGAGTTTATGATAAAATTCCTATATTATTACTTATCCAGCAAATTACTTGATAATTAATTTGCTGATAATTGGGATGTTTGCTTCTCCAACATCATAGAAACTTGTTTTTAAAATAAATTACTAGCCTACTTGTTAAGCTCAGCCTATTGGTTATCTTATTCCATCAACTTATTAAATTGGTTCTAGCTTTCCTTTTGTAGCTTTTTAAATATCTCTTTCGAAATCAATTCAGTCATGATTTTTCCTATTTATGGTAAGAAATGTTAGACAGAGCCGAATTGCAATAGAATATCACTTTATTTCTGATAAGTTCTTCTATTCTCCCTCTTAGTACTTTTGGAATTGTTAGTTTAATTCATAGTTATGGTTTTCTTAAAGAACTTTGCATTTTCATCTCTTGCAATTTTATTTATTAAGTTTTGTTTGATTAAATTAGCTTTTTAGTTGTTCTTTGTATTTTGTGGCAAGTATGAAATAACACCAAATTCATCCAAGGCTCCTTTTAATATTAGCTTTTAAAATGTCTTCATACTCACTCCTAATATCCTACCCCATTCATCAAAAATGATATAATCATTGTCGTCATTCTTTTTAACAATAGAGCCTAAAATAGAAAAATCATTAGTGTTTGAAAAATTGAATGAAAGATGAACATTTACTGGAAATAAAAATCCTTGAGCATCAGAAAGGAATGATAGAATAGGGTTATTATAATAACTTGTATGTCCTCTGTTAATAAACCTCTGAATGAAAAATTAGTGAGAACTTGTTAAAAACGGAGGCATTAAACTTGCTACAAATAAATTTTATGTATGCGAGTTTTATTATGCTGGTATACCTCTAATTCTCAACTAAGTCATCATATCATCATTGTTGCCAAAACTTAAGAAATCCACCAACCTTTAATTGACTCCCCTGATTATTTGTCCACACATAACTCCTATTGATACTTCTAAAGTGATCATGTTTCCAGATAACCATTGGTAATTACCGATTATTCCTTCCTTGCCAGCTGATTTACTTACTTACCATGAGTCTTCAACCTTCCTTTAATATAAAACTGCTTTCCTATAATCAGAATCATAAAATAATGCTCTGAAACATTAGTATTTTAAATAATAACTGTAGGATTTCTGAACAGTTGATGAAAAATCTTCTAATATCTAATCAGTTTTCCCCTTAGATTCTTCAACCTATTTAGATATATCTATAACAGCATCTAGCAGTTTATCCATAGATGATATTTCACCATTACATAAGTTATCCCACAATTTAATCTTTTTCTTGATAACCTACACAATCAGTGAAATAATGATTTCTTTAACTATTTCTAACCTCCACACTTCGGAAACATTCATTTGAAACTAGTTCTCAATTTACTCTTAGTGGTGATTAAGTATTGAATCAATTAAAAATTATTCAGTTACTTTACAAATATGGTTAAAAAAGTATGAAAAATTAGCATTCCTACTTTAAATTTACCTCAGCTTAGTCAAAGATTGAGGACTATTTTGTTTGAAGCTGTACATAAAACTAATATACTTTAGTGATAAGTATTCAACACTTTCTAAGTTTTATTAAAAGGACAAACCCTAAATAGCTAGATTAAATTATCTTCTTATAAATTTTGATACTAGATCTTCATCAATTTTGTGATTTCTTATAAATTTCATTGGTTTTGAAATATTATTGACTCTTTATGCTAATATAATCATCTATTTGTTAGGATCAGTAAACTCTTCAGGTCTCTTAAAATCATTATTGCTAACATCTTTAATGGTTTTTAACTATTAACTTAATTCATTTTAAGTTCCACTCAATTTTTCATTTTAAGACAATAAAGCTGTCTTAGAGTGAAAACTGGACTTATGAGTCATGCTGTGGCTCTCCAAATTTTCTTTATCTTTTTATTCCTTACAATCACAACCTTAATCTATACAGTTTTTTTCATGAAACTTAAGCAGATATAAAGCCTAGAGAAACTGATGTGGATCATCTCTGCCTTATTCAACAAATTCTATTAAGGTTTCAATTTACTAACACATTATGATTGGATCTGATAATCTTCCATATTTGCTATTATCCAATACCTTCTTTCTTTGAATCTGTTACAATTATCTTGCAATTATATACCATATAGGAAATAGAAAGAGGAATGTTTCAAAAATGTTATTTGGATTGATGTAAGTAAATGTTTCTTAACCTACTCCCAATAAAGAATATGCTGAAAATGAGGAACATCCAAAGAGATAGAACTCATTCTCAGATCTATATCCAAAAGGTATATGGATTATAAGATCGAATAGGATTACTTTTGCCAACGCGAAACATACATGTGGTACAATCTAATATATAATTTAAATTACTTGTTTTTCCCATTGTTCCAATATTATCACCAACATAATGCCTAAGAACTTAAAATATTCGATAGCATTATATATTCGATAAAGACCCTATTAATTAAATTTATATGATCTATAAAAGTATATGTAGACAAAACAAAAAATGCATAAGACTAGTATATTTATGATGGGAACTGCCCTCCAACCAGATGAATTAATAGCCAGTAAGCGAAAATTAAGCGAAAGCTCCTCATATTTTTGAAAATATTACCAAAGGTGTTTAAAACCAAAACAAAACTTCTAGTAAATAGGACAATTTTTCCCTTAGTCTTTTTTTAACAATATCAAACTGATTAACCTTGGTCTGCTTCATATAAGTGTCTAAACTTAGAGATAAAACAAACCAAATCCACACAAAATATATGATTGTCAATAATATTGCAAATGGTATTAAAAGAATTTCTGGCAATTAAGTTATATCTTTCAAAGCCTATAAAATTTTTAAGTTAATATTCTCACTTTCTGGGTAAATTTGAATCCTGCATTCTTTCCTTAGTCTCCATTAACGGAAAAAGACATCAATGAAATGAAATAGACAGCTATCAATATATGCGCCTTGAAACCATGATTGGTTTTAAATTCCGATATTCTTGCTATTTCTGTCGATAGTGCTTGATTAAAACTTTAATATTGCCCTATCATTATTATTTTAATGTTAGAATAAAATCACATAGATGAGGTAATTCTAACAGAGAATACCATTTTTGAGAAGTACTTTGAACTCCTAACCCATCAAGATAACAGAGTCCACGATAAAGTTATATTAGAATATTAGAAATTCCTAGATAAAGGGGAAAAATTGGATGAACTTAAAATATTGCAAAATTAACTCATGAATGATATATTGCGATTGATCACATATTCTTAAGCATTATTTACTTATAAAACCCCAAATAGTTATGTTAAGCTGTTATTTAATACACAATTTCCTGACATGGAAAATAAAACTAAGATTATGCAATAAATGACTGATAGTACGTATATTATGATCACTTCATAACATGTTATAATATTGGGATTATTAAAAGCATTTGAATGCCTATTAGTATTATAGAACAATAGAATATCTGATATTATCGAAATAATAGTAAGAACGAGTTAGCACATAAATAAATATGTCAGAATAATATCTGGCTCTATTGTAGAAAAGTTATTAAAAAACATCAATGATTAAAGGTTTACATAGACTATCTATGGATGCATACATTCGTTATTGATTGACGAATCGATTGAGGCTAGATGCCAAGCTCTAAAATTGGTAAAATAAATAGAAAGAGTGGATGGCTTTGCAGTTTATTTATTAATTAACTGTCACTTCGAAAATGTTGCTGAGGAGTATGCAGAATTTTGCTAATAAAGATTTCCTTCAAATGGGGGACCTCCAATCTTAGGTGTGATAAAATTGGTTGTCGATAATTGTTTAGAATCTTGTCTTAATTTATGTTATCATTTTTCTATCTCTAGATATTACTAGATCAGAGCAAGTGCCTTAGCGTGTTTGATGTCATTAGTTTTATATTTAAAGGACAAACAAAATTTATTACCTATCTAAAAAATATTAACAGTTGCTTAGAATAATACAATTTACGAGTCAGACCCCTAAGTGAGATCAGCTGGTTTCAAATTATTATACCACATTCTAAGATTAAATCCTAATGAATTGACATTCAAGAAATAAATCGTTGAAAATTGCCTATTCCATCTAAGTGATGTACCATAAGTAAGCAAAGAGTATGCAGCAAAGGTTCTAGCAATATTATCTGATGAATTTGTATTTAAAGCCACATTAGGAAAGTTTGAGCTTCTTAAAGATTAGGAGAAAGTATTTAAGGATTTTATTGGTTTTGAAGTTGTTCCAGAAAATATCAAGCAACAACTGGATTAGAGTATAGAATCATAAGGCGGGAAAGGTAAAGTTATTCACAGACATACAATATAAATAATATTTGGATTAAGTTATTATTTTAGTGCTCTCTGTTAATAACCAGAAAAGAATGAACAATAGTTATCATTATTCATAGTTCTCTTATCAGATGCCATGAGAATTTCTATATTTTAAGAAATGGATTAATATCGGCCATTTATATACGAATAAATAGTGAATGGATTGTATGAATTAAAATCAGTCAAACGATTACCTATTAAAGTCATCGATTCTTGTGATATATTAAAACTGATAGTAAGAGACAAATAGAACTAGCAATTATAAAGATTGGAAGAGCTGGTTGGAAAAAATGTAATCTAGGGTCGTTTATGATTTATTATTAAAATATATGAGAATATTAATAGTAAATGCTTATGATAACAGTAATCTCGAAAAATTCTAGTCTTTCTAATATTATGTTATGAAAGTATTTATCTATACTTATAAGTTTTTGGCAGAATAGAAAGAATTGATAGATACTGAAAATGAGTTCTATGTCAGAAACAGAGATACTGTCGAAGACTTTTTATTTGAAGTTGAATCATCTCATGTTCGAAGAGAAGCTGCTCTAAAATTTGATCAACTTGATCTAGTATTTATTATTGGTGATAGCTTTACTAGACCATGGACTCCTCGAATGATCAAAGTAATTATAATATAATATTATTAGATTTTAATTTTGTTAAGAATGTGTCTGAGGGTCAGAAAGCTGCTTTTTGCTTCAGGATTTGCCATGCAAGCATTAGTATACCTATCAGCATCAAATATTGAAAGAGTAAAAAATTATAATAATTATAGCCTATCAACCTTTTAAATGTGAATGGTGGAAAAATAGCTGATATAAAGAAACTAAATGTTTAGAAAATAGAATAAAATGACTTATTTCTTGAAAATACATCAGGAGATTTATATAGCTTTAATTATGACACTTCAGAGTGGGTACCGAAAACTAATGTTGGAATGCATCAAAGAAGGGCTGCTCAGGAATTCCAATCCATAGGCAAGTATATTGTTAAAGCACCCTAATATAAGCCTAAACCCTTATAGTAGATTTTCAAAAATAAAAATACAGAAACCATCATCCAAATAAAAAATCAATATCTTAATCATTGGGTATTATTATTTATAATTTTTAAAGGCATTCAAGGAGCTACCATCACGGTTCCTAGTTCCTCTATTAAATCAATGGGATGTTCATTAATTTTAATTCAATAATAACATAAAGAAATTTATATTATTAGCGGATTCTGATGAAGGAGCATCAGTAATTGAATATCCCAAATGTTTAGCTTGTATGTTTGAGATTGATTCTAAATATCCCCCTACAGTTCAAATACTAAAAAACTTTGTAAACAATGCAATGTTTAATATAAAAACTCCAACAAACAGAAATGCTAATAATTCAATTGAAAATTTTCATCAAATTGTTAAAATCTCAACACTACAGGATTAACTGAAATACTTTCAAAATCCTAATGTGAAACAAACAACATTAGAACTTATGTAAAAAAGAAGCAAGAATGGAATTTCAGCACAATAACAATCATCTGGAGCTATCTAAAATACAGAGCCCTCTCCTATGTTATCGCTAATGAAGAGATCTAGCATTGCTCATGTAGGATTCTCATTAAATAAAAATAAACCTATTAATCCTGTAGAATTCAACGCAGTGGGAAAAAGGAAGATCAAATATAGAAAGACAGCATCGACATTGAAAGAGCGAAAGTAATCCATAGAACCATTAGAAATTGAATCTGACAGTGACAAGAGTGTGCAATAGCACAGTGAATAGAGATTTTTAGGTATGAGAGAGATCAAGAAACTATTGCATCCTGAAATACCTAAAACATTGTTAGGAAGTGATAAGGTGTGGATTCCTGGACATTTATCTGAATAAAAACCTGATCCTGAAAAGAAAATAACTAGAGTAATAATGCCTAAGAGACAAGTCAGTAATGAGAGCAAAACTAAAAGCAATACTACCAATATCTCTATGGAATTTATAAAGGTGAGTAGAACAAATTCATAGCCTCATCAAAAATTTTATTGATTATATAAATTTTCCTTATATTTATTATCAACCCATCAAAAATTAAGTTTCATATTATAAAATTCAAAAACTAGATTGGGTCCTAATTTATTAACTAATAATTTATTCTCTAAGTATTAGAAATATTTTTATTTCTTTAGATTTTCATATATTGTTTATTTATTATTACATATCACTTGCCTAATATAAAAATTAAATAATTACATTAAAATATCTTTGAATTGATTCTGTTAAAACTTGAGATACACATGTTTTTGGTTTGACTATCCTAATATTAAAAAAATGAAGACTAAATAAGATTTAAATTTGTGAAAATATGTCGAAATTAGCATTTGACTTTCCTCTTATATTGATATTTGAGTTTTAAAAAATTTGTTTAATTGATAAGCAAGTTTTTTAGTCAATTTTATGCAATCAAATTATCTAATTTTAGGATTATACATAGAAATCGTGGATTAAAATGCAATTTTCATCATTAAACTACTCCTTTTCTTAAATATTCCGACAAGCTAATGAATGCAGTTGGAATATTATATAAGATGATTTCTAATTTAAGATTTATTTTCTACTAATTCTATTTAATTATTATTAGAATCTATAACCATAAGATAGTTAGATTGATTTTACAGACCGAGATCTAAAACCTTAATGCTAAGAATTTAGTTTTTGTTTCTCAATTAGATTTCAGCAAAAATTTCTTTAGTATTGACTATATTAAATAATAGATTTTCAAGAGTCTTATCGAGATTATAGTTAGATCTGATGAATTGTTTAAAATTATTATCAACTGATTCGTTTTCATTCCAATCTTGTAATTTATCTATGTTAAAGTGACTTTGACAAGTAAATTTTAACTCATCTTGCTAAAACATAAATATGAACATAGGTTATCGTATTAACATAGGCAAGAATACCTTCCATTATTCATCTTTCTATGTTAAATAAAATTGATCTCTAATAAACTTTTTATTTATATAAAGAACTTTTGCATAAATAATACCAATTATAATGTATCCAGTATAAATATTGAACATTAATGTATTACTGTAAAAAGCACATAATAAAGAGCGTCCAATCATTTATATTACTAGTTATATTATCGCGTCCTTAAAATCCACACATAAGAGAGCAATACTGCTTAATGACATAATGGTAACGCCGAATAAGTATCCTTAATGGCTGGATTAGGCAACTTCTTAAACATCATCACTCGCCAAAATGAGAAAAATGTTCCAAATATGAAAATATGCTCTGTAATAATTATTCATCTTGTAAATAACTGCATAAGTTATAAGATTTAAAATAATTATCACAGAACTTTTAACAACTAAGTTTGTGAATTATATATCGATAATATAATTGCAATCGATTACTGGAGAACATTTAAAAAAGTTCCATATTTCATCACTGGCCTCTATAATACTTCTACTATCTGCTTTTGATATTAAATTTCTAATTCTGGATTTGAAAATTCAAGAAAATACTTTCTCATCTTTTTGTATATTATTTTTGGGTAAATAATAAAATATTTACAGATATTTTATTTACAAAACTCTGATGTATAGATAATTAAGACAAAAAATTTTAGAAATTAAAATAGATGAAAATATTTTTGTGTGTTTTAGGAATTTGTGGACACTTATTTTCATCAAATAATTTATTTATTTAAATGATAAAATTGATTAGCCTTAGAGGTGGTGGTGTCTGTTAATTTAAGTCTAAAATGCAATAAACAAACTAATCTTCAGGTGACTATCAGAGTAGTGAAAGTTCTGGGTCATCTTAGAGAATATTTTTTAAATTAAAATAAGCCTTAGAATAGATAAATAAAAGAAGCATCAGTGTTCTTTCTGGAGTAGAAGACATATGTCAAAGCATTCAAATTGTTAACCAATGCGAATTTTGGATCTATGAAAAAATGTAAAATAAATAATAGATTTCCTATCTGATTGAATTTTTATAAGATAATATTCTATAGTTGTTATAGTCGGCTAAAAGATTGATTAAATAAGATCATTAAATAACCCAATAGCTACTTCAAATAATTTCTTTTTTTATGATGGTGTTATTCACATTTTAATTATATAATGATAAAAGGTACTTGTCCAACGAATTATCTAACTAATGGATGGAGGTTATAAAGCAAATGGAAAACGAAATAAATATTGAAAAAGTTTATGATTGTTACAGAAATGGAATTGATTACGAAATGTATGTTATTAAAACTTCGATTTTTATTTCAAATACTGATGAAAAAGAAGGCTAAAAAATCTTAAAAAACATATTCCTTGGTTTAATCAATAGTTTAGCCTCATTTCCTCTGGTATCGATTGATGATAAGTTGTTTAATGGTATAACCTAAGGAATAATTTACCTGGTTGATTAAAAACATAAAAAAGAATATTTATCCAAATTTTAAATCATTTACATAATCGAGTAGTTTAAATGGAAAATTTAACTCAAACTCTATTAATTACTGATTGATAAAATAAAATTTGATGAAATCTTAAATGAAATGATGCAATTGTACCAGTAATTGAAAGTTCATTCTCATTGGAGTAGTTTATACTGTTGGATAAGAATGATAGGAACAATAATTACTAACACTTGCATTATGAAGAAAAACCTGATTGATGGAAAACTCAAACAACTTCTAGTCGATAAGAAATTAGCATATCTCGATTAGGATGAAAACTTATTCCTGATATTGGATAAGAAATATTATGATTCTGAATGCGAATCTTTATTGCTTTAGCAATTTCCTGGGCTCCACAACATTTGCTATTTGTACTTTTTTATACTTAGAGGAACTTAATTGCCTACGATTGACAAATATGAGATTAAAATAAATATAAATAATTAATAAGAGTGTTAGACGAAGTTTTAATAAACTATTTCTAAGATATGGAAAAAATTTAAATAAGACTACAATAGAGTAAGAAAATCCAAAATTTATACACGGATTAAAAAATTTAAGAATATTGTAGTTTTTCATTAAAAAGATAAGAATGTAAGTTTAAATTAAATTACAGATTTTTACCAGTCTAAATTGTCATATGTAGAAATAGTATTGGAAATAATACCAAAATATTTTTACTTCTTCGATCACACTTCAATTATTTATAATTAGGTCCTTCTTAATTAGATTGATAGTATACAATTGTCCTAAGAGATTGCTTACTACTAAGAATAAATAAAAATACACCTGCAAAAGCTGGAAATGTTTACATATTAGCTGATTGAAACTAAAACTCAAATATTACTCATTATTTAGTTCTGTAATAATAGTATCAAATACAAAAAAAGAGATATTTATGACAAATAATTAGATGATATGATATGTAAACTAGAATAAATAGCAAATCAGATTGAGGTTTATGACAACTTTTTACCTTTTTGTAGCCAATATTATAATTTTATAAAATCGATTAAAAATAGATAATAATATTTGAGAGAAGAAAATTAAAATTAACTTTAAATTCTATAAATAACAATACCCTACTAAGGATAGTTGTCAATTCATAATAAATTTATTAATTATCTTGTTAATAAATTTAACTATTTAAATTCAAATGCCCAACAAAGTGAGAGTACCTCTATTGTAAAAAATATAATTGTTCAATCCATCCTATAGATATCATCTAATCTTAATACAATTTTTCAGAGCTATTAAGATTTTAGATCGCAAAGTTAAATTTTACTAAATAATAAGAAATTCTTTTATAATTAGATAAAACAGCAGAAAAATGTCAAATTAGATAACATTATAGATATTTACAAATAATTAAAGTTTACTTGGAAAGAAAAGAAATCATTTCAGAACGCTTAAGAGTAAATTCAAGATTATGTATCATCAAAAAGTTTAGATATCTAACATTAAATTAATTAACTTAATTCATAAATTAAAGAAATAATCGAATTATGTGATGAGTAATAAATCTGGCAGTAGAATGTAAATGAATTAATAGATATAATTGTAGAAAACTTGCTATAAAATGAAAAAAATCAACTGTAATAACACTAAATTTAAAATGATGAACAATAAATCATGGATATTGAAACTAATTACATTTAGGATCCTAATTATCTTCTGGAATTCATAAATTAGTGTAAGGAAATGGATGATATTCTATAAAAAGAAACTATTGGTTGGTATGTCTAGAGTAATTGTTTAGAAATATTTAAAAAGTTTCAAAGAGAATCCTCAAGAATTGATAATAAAATACAAATTTAAAAAATTAATATTTAAAATTTGAATATAGAGATCAAAGATTTGAATAAGCTGTATTATTTTTAATGCAATAAACTCAATTAAGAAGGGGAAGATAGATTAAGTCTACTTTGTTTACAGACTCAAAATATTCTGAATGTTGAAATATCAAGAATGGATCAATAATTAGAATTGCAATAATATGAGAAAGTTTCTAAACTTGAATTACAAATTAATAATGATAAATGGCGAATCTAACATATAATCTTAACATAATTGTTGTAAATAAATAAATCTTGTTGGAATTCTGATTTATAACTTTAAATTGACTATGCAATTCTAAAGTATAGAGTATTTGAGACTGATAAAAGAGTAATTGCAATTTTAGATGACCAATAATATATCAATTCATTAAACAGAATGTATAATAAAGTTTGGGTTACATAATAAGATAAAATTCAATAACAGATAAAAGATGAAATAATGAAACTTAATAGCTTACAAGTCTAAATCCAAACTCAAAGTGATATTTAAGCTAGATAGTTACTATTAACTGAGTATTCATAATTATAAAACAGTATTCAACTACAACTTGGCAATCTAGAAAACTTAAGTTAAGCTATTGGAATTTAAGTTATATTTTTACAGGATTTAAAGTTAGATTTATTACGGATGGATGCAAAGTTAAATAAAATTATGGATAATATAAATGAGGTTATAATTGACATGCAATATCTTAAAGGTAAGACAATTTATTAAATGTTATAAATAAGACAAAACAAAATATTATACTAACAACGAGTTCATGAAATAACAGGAATATATATTCCTTTGTTCGTTTAAGAATATAATTTTACAAAATTAATTGAAGAGGATAGAAAACTATTATTTACTGATAAAATATTTAGTGATGCAGAAGTAAATACATTTATATGGGGAACAACTTAAGTAAAAGATACCATGCTTATTCATGGATTGGCTGGATGTGGGAAGAGTACTTCAGGAAGAAAGGTTGAAGAGTTTATATGGAACTTCCTTCAAACCTAATAACAATTAAATATACAAGTTACTCCCATCATTCCAATTACGGTATCACTCCCTTCACTCACAGATCCTACGAATTAAATAATTGAGTAAACTTTAAAATCAGATGCATATAATTTTGATAATAAATAGATCTATGAATTAAAACAAGCAGTTGAAGAGGGAAAAATAAAGCTAATTATAATCTTGGATAGTTTTGATGAGCTGAAACCAAATTTTTAGATCAATCTAATCAAAAGTAATAATCTCTCTTAATGGAGCAGCAATAATGAAATTGGTTTTCCAAAAACTATCATAACATCACGAACAGAAGTTCTATAAATAAAGGATCATTTCAAATTATTTCTGTCAGAGAAAGATAATATACAATTTTACAAAGAAATTCGTTTAATTGAATTCGACAATGATTAAATTAACAAATACATAAATGAATATTGCATATATAAGGTCAAATAGATTATTTTGGAATATTGTTAACCAACAGATAAAAAAGAAAACTAATAAGAAATTATGAATAAATTTTAATAACTATGGTCTAAAATATAACTACAGCCCAATGTTAATGATTAATATTTAATCGATTAATCCTATGCCAATAAGATATTATAACTATTCAAAGAAAATAAAAACATTTAGGATTTGACTCTAGAAAGGTAAAGAGGATTATAAATAGAACTTCAAGAAGTTTGGGGTCCAAAACATTATTTGAAATATATCGAGTCGATGTAATTAAATAAAATTTTAGTCACAGTATTCATGATGGAAATTGTTATTCAAGTCCTACCCCAAATGATAAATTAATAGAATAATTTAGGAAGATTAAAAGATAATTTTTTAATTAATTATTAAAAATTAAGGAAGTCGGAATATAATAATGATTGCTAATCTTATAAAATTTGGGATTAACTGACATAAAACCACAACTTTATGAGAAAGATTAATATCAGCTTAACATAACAGGAAGTTTATTAATTACTTGATTAATAGGAGCAATTTAATGATCAGGAAAAGAAATTAATAACGATTTCAATTTTGAATTAAAATCTAACATAATACGATTTCTATGAAACTTTCTTTGATATTTACATCAGGAAATAACTTGTTAAAGTTATAGACGATACATTTAACTACGATTAAGAGGTATTATTTAATGAAATCTATTAATTTGCTACAAATTTAGCAAATATCATGACTTTAAAAAATTTAACTATAATAGAGTATATTCCATAAGGTTATCTCTTTTAACGACAATAAATATGGTAAGATTAGTTTTTTGATGACCAAGATGAAAAATTGGGATAATTTAAAAGGGTATATAGAAAATGTATACCACTTAAGAAAAAATTTAACTCATATTAATTTAATCATAAGTCGTTATAAGAATTTCTTTTCGCCAAACACATTTTTAAATTTATCGACATTATCATAAGCCAAAATAATAGTGAATAGTAATTAAAGGAGTTAGAGAAAAATATTCTATATGAAGTCGACCTACAATCAGATTTTATGAAAGGATCTGTGAATTTTTTAGTTTAAAAACTTTAGTAAATTCAAAATATAGGCCAAATTGTGAGTAAAGTAATTAATAATATTTTATAATTAGATAATTTAAACCTGCATTAATCACCCCCAAGTACTGAGCAATCTCAATCATGTTAAAAGATTCTTAGAATGAATAATTATAAAAGCAAATATTAATATATTTCATAATGTATTATACACTAATTATCATATTATAAATGCTAGAAA
>VMTU01000291.1:0-53912 GCA_016759055.1 Paramecium bursaria
CAACCCAACCCCCAACCCCAACCCCCACCCCAACCCCAACCCCCAACCCCAACCCCAACCCCAACCCCAACCCCAAACCCAACCCCAACCCCAACCCCAACCCCAACCCCAACCCCAACCCCAACCCCAACCCCAACCCCAACCCCAACCCCAACCCCAACCCCAACCCCAACCCCACCCCCCCAACCCCAACCCCAACCCCAACCCCAACCCCAACCCCAACCCCAACCCCAATTTTTTTTGAAGGCCAAATTTATTTCTTATCCATATAATTGAAATTATATTTTCTATTTCATCCATATATTATTCATTTTTTTTTATAATAGATTAGTTAATTGAAATAATTATTTTAGTGATATCTGTTTTAGCCCATTGCTGAAGTGTTTCCAATTATACAAATCCTTTTTTATTAATTAATGTTTGAAATATATATAGAAGATAGCCAAGCTGATAAGGAACACATTGTCGAATGCATCATGGGAAAAAAGATAGTTAATAATGAGATTGAGTATGCGGTAAGATGGCAAGAATTTTCAGAAACTACTTGGGAACCATTAAGCTCCTTCAATTACTAGTCAGAATATTTAATAAAGTAAGCTATTTATCTAAATTTAAGGCGATTTGAGAGATGTTAGGCATATTATCTTTATTGGTCATAATTGAGTTCTGAAAAATAGTAACAAGGCAAGCGTGTACATATAATAGGAAACCACATTTAAGTCTAACAAAAGTTAATTAAATAGTAAAAGGAAAGTTTAGTAGATAATTATAAGAAAAGATAAGAATACTTCGAAAATAATAACTATCTATTTGATGACGATTTAATTATTAGGAAAATCGGTGTTAGAGGTAGACCAAAGCTTAACATGAATTTAATATCCTAAGATTGCTCAGAATATATCCAGGATCATATGAAAGATGAAAATTCAAGGAGAGGTAAATTTGAAAAGGATGTCATATTTGAGATTATACATTATGAGAGAGCTAAAATAGCTGAAAAACTACCCTCGAACTTTATTACAGAGATGATTTAGAATACAAGAGCGATCTAACAAGAATTGCAGGAGCAATAATATGAAAGTTTGCGGGTTTATAATTAATCAACAACCTACGAAGAATAATAGGAACCACAGTTTATATTCTATGATTTCGATCTTAAATAAATAGTTATTGATTTTGAGACAAGTGTAGAATTTATAACATCCCATTAATTGATTAAGAATAAACTTCTTTTCAAATGTGTTATCAAGGACATGTAAGTTTATGGGACTTATGAGGTATTGACAAGCAAATGCCCTACATTGTTAGTCGATTATTTGATTGAGAATGCAATATTAGTCTGATATAATATATATTCAATTAGTTTATCTTCTTGAAGGTGTTTTGATAAAAGACTATAATTGTTTCATTCGATCAAACAAACTTTCAGTTATGAATTCTTATTCTTATAGACCTATAAAATCATTCTAGCTCTTCGATCTGTTAGAAAGATTTTTTCTGGGAGTAATTGCAATTGACATATTTGAAGCGTCAATCATATCAGATTTTTCTAAAATTGTTGATAAATTTATCCCAGATCCATACCTGGCTTGGCCTGGTTTTGATAGTTGTTCTCTGACCTTCATATTAATGAACCAGTGGTGATTCAAGGCTTGATAAGACGATGGTCTCTTTTCAGGATCCTTTTCCATCATTAATCTCAGTAATTCAACACCACTATAACTAATGCGAGATTTAGGGAATTGGACGTCGCCTTACTCGTTTTGGCGTAAAATCTCTCTATATATTTACAAAACATTTACTTCATTATATTCTCCACTAAATGGCATTTTTCCATAGGACAAATAGTAGAAAATTACTCCCAACGAATAAACGTCAACTTTGAAATCATATTACTTCGTTTTGAATATTTCTGGTGCCATAAAACCTGGAGTTCCAATCCTTTTGTGGTTTTTTTTCTCACAAATATCGGCACTTTGAAAGTTAACTATACAAACATCAGTGATACTGTCAGGAAATCTATTAAATATGTTATCAAATTTTATATCCCGATGAAATACTCCTCTAGAATGAATGTGATGAATAGCTTAAAGCGCTTTAAATATGAATTCAGCTAACTATCTTTCGTTGCATTAAATCAATTATGGAATAATATGTTTAAGTTCTCTACCAGCATATTGGTCATAGACTATATACACATGTTGCTAATCCTCGTAAACTTCTTAAATGTGTTAAACGAAAAGATGGTCAAATCTCCTCAAAATTGATATTTCTCTTAATAATTGGGCTTTGTCTTATAGTTAGGTTTTATCAATAACTCTAACTTAAAAGTATAATTAATCCAAACTTCTGAGCACTTTATACGTTTATGCAGGGTAACTTTCCTAAAGTTTGTGTTTCGATATAAGTTTGTATTTCTTCGAAAACTTTGGCAATAAACAATACCTTCGTAATATTGAGTACCATTTTTCAAAACTATCTTGTGCATCCATAAATAATTCAATCTTCTATCTACCAAGACAAAGTCTTAATCCATGCTTGTATGGTTGAAATGAACTTTCTGAATTTTTAATTTTCTTTAGTGTGCAATAATTTATTGGTGTATATTCGTTCTATTATCTAATAAGCTTATCTGAATAAAGATCTAAATGAATAGCTTCCCATTTCCTTGATCGATTCTTTACAAACACCTAACCAGAATAAACTTATCCAGTATAAACTTGTTGAATTCCTCCTTAATTTAAATACGGGAGCCAAAAATCCTCACTCTACCACTCAAAAACTTGCAGAGAGTTCATTTTTTTTAATTTTTTTTTATTATTTAATTATATTTTTTCCCATTTAAACAAAATACAAGAAAGGACAAAATTGTTAATAACAAAAAATTATTATTTTCATAATCACATAATAGAGCATTTAGATTATGAACAGCAGGATGTATTTATTGCCCTTTCTTCACGTTCCAATTTGGTTTCAATCTCGTGTTTAATAGATTCTTCGCTTTCACTATCACTGTCAAGTTATATTTCTTCCTCTAACAGGGCATTACCATTTTCTTCATGCACTTAGATTTTTAAGGAAGAAGTGCATGAATTCATGGATTTCTTGACATCGATTGATTTTTTTCTGCCCATAGAATTGAATTTAACTAAGGTTCTTTAACCAAACTCTAATATTTTTCTATTTCCTTCATCTATGGAATCGATGGTTATATATTTTAAATACTCGTTTACCTGTGGTACAACTGGTGGCCCTAAATTAACATAATATTCTTACCAGAATTATGTTTAGTTATTGCATTCACCTCCATATTTTTCTTCAAGTTAATCTCTGGAGATGAATAAAATTAAGTCATCATTGTTTTTAATTATTTTTATTTTCTAATGTACCTGGTTCTCATTAGGTATTACAGATATGACTTATTAAAATGTAACATCTCCATTTATAACGTAGATGGCATTTAAGTTGCCGCAAAATTGCAATAAGAACACTTGAATATCAACATCAATCTCTAAATTAGGCAAACATTTACTTATTTCATAAGCCATTTAGTATCGCAAATCTAATATTATGGACCAAGTTTCAACATAGTAAGGAATAAGAACCTACCTTTTGATAGTCTCTAATAAGTATAAAAAGTCATTCAAGTTTTCATGAGTTATATTTTTAATAACAATGACTGGACGTAGTTGTTTGTCATATCCAAAGATATAAAACTCTCCACTATTGAGATTATCTTTATTTGGTTCGTAGGTATCATACCAATGTAAAAATTTTACATGATTACGAACACACTTTGTTAAATATAGTTCGTACCTCTAATGATTTGTGCATATTTTGTTACCCGCAAACTATCATTTTTAAGTAATCAGATTTCTTCCACGTATGATGTAGATCAAAATCAATTAATTGCGATAGTTCTTCAATTAATTGGTTTTCATAATCATCGTATTCCACTCCTTCGTATATGTTTCTAACTATATTGCCCTAGCTTCCACTTTTTATGTAGAAATCTATTAGTATAATGTAATACTAGGATGTTATTGATTATGTATTTTAGGCTTTAAATAACCTATCATTATTATTAACAGTCAAATAATTTTTTATGGATCTCTCTCAATATGAAAAGGTATTAAGTAAATATACATAGATTTAAGAATATAATGACTTCACAATATATAGATTCTAAGAAATGAATTACTTATATCGAGAATATGAGATCCCTAAATTTATAGGAAGAAAATAAATATTGCCCAAAACTGTTTTACTTTCAGATTTGGAAGCGAGATCATAAACTAAAAGCCCATCTATATTAACATTATAGGAATATGTTGTGACATCCAAAGTTTGTTTACTCTTTGAATGTTATATCAAGAATTTTGATGAAGAGTTATCAAAAAGAAGAAATACAGCACAATATTGGTCAGAGGAAGAGTTATATAACACATTTCAAGCATGTTTAGCTGCATTAAAAACATTACATGATAATAATATTATCCATGGGGCCATCAGTCCATAATCAATTATTTTTGGATAAGATTAAACAGTTAAATTAGCAGACCATTTCGTTGTGGCTAATGAATATAAAAGGAATTGGATGCCTCAACCTCAAAGCGAAGAGTATGGTTATTGGGCTCCTGAAATTGTTAATGAATATGATGGATGGAGATAAAAGTTTGAAACTGTTGAAGGGGATATATATTCATTAGGACTCGTATTCTTAGAAGCATTAACTCTCAGATCTAGTTTAGATTACTATTTTGTGGAGGGTGAGTCATTGCTCATAGATTATTAATTGATTGAAAATGCTCTCATAAATATGAGAGGTTAATACTCAGTTGAATTGCTTAATTTAGTTACATGCATGCTTGTTATAGATCCATTGGAGAGAACGTGGGATTAGGTTATAGTGTCAAACATAAAAATATAAGACCTGCATAATAAATTAATAATCCATCCTATACCAGAGGAATCTGAGGAGGAGAGTTAAACTGATAATAATGAAAATGATAAATAGAAACTGATAGGGATGTTGGAGAGCTGTTTAATTAAATCGAAATAATTGATACATGATAATGAGAGTAGAAAGTCAAAAAGACCAAGTTAAGAGAATATTCTGAAGTCATAATCATCCCCATGCAAGGAGGAGAGTCTTAACTCTAGTGTCAGAAAGCTTATGCGGACTGCTAAGCACTCTAAAAAGAATTCTAACGAATCAATAACAATTTTGAAAGAAATTCCATAAAATAAATAAAGAGTCAGAACAAGAGATTAGTATGAGAGACTTTTCCTTGTTAATTATTACCCCACAGATGGCACTTTGGATATTAATAATCTAAATAATTGGGAGAATATTTACTAATCATACAATGGAGAGACTAAGGATTAAAAGCCTCATGGTAAAGGATAATTGACATTCAATCATGGAGTTGTATTTCAGGGGTAATTATAATTTATACACATTTAGTTCTTTTGTCAATGGAACAATATAAGGATATGGGATCGTTTTATTGAATGGTGAGATGATAGTTGGAAGTTGGGAATAAAACTAATTATAATAAATACTTTGAATATATTATCATTATAGATATTCATTTAATGAGGAGTTTTATTTCAATTCCTCAGAATCAATGATTCCTTATTCAAATTTGAATGAATTACAGTTCTAATATAATTCTAAAATTAAATCTTAAATCTGTTCCAATCTTGAACCTTATAGTTTATTAGTTGTATTCATTGTAAGTAAACAGAACTCCTTCAATTCGTTTATCTCTTCTATTTTTTCTATTAATTCTAAGATTTAGTTACAATTTCCATGTATTTCTGCTCTTGACTCTCTATAATATTAATGAGACTGAGAAATTTTATCAATATACGATTAATGATCCAATTTCACATAATCTATTTAGGAACTATTTAAAATTTAAAACAAATTGTTAAATATTATAAATGATTATTAAAGACTTTATAAATCCTATCCGAAATATGGCAACTTATATTAGTAATTAATGCAAGTTTACTTGTATGAAGTTATCTTACATAAGTTTTAATCCATATTATCTTGAATGTAATTTAGTTAATAACAAATATCAGAATTCATATTTGATCTTATGTTTCCTTCATATAGCTTTTAAATGTTTTTAAAAAGGAAATATGATATCTTTTCGATATTTTATTTCATAATATTTAGTTTTTTATTCTTAATAATGAGTTCTTGATTAGTTTATTGAATGAATTGTCTATATTAATCCTAAATAACAATACTAATTACATAAGAATTTTCGATATTTTCATCTAATTAGTGGAGTTCTAAAATTTGTTATTTTAATTTTTCTCCTATTCTTTTAAAATACTGTCTGTAGATTTCTACACTTAAACTTTTTAACTTTTTAATATAAGTAACCTATTAAGACCTAAATCTATTATTATATAAATTGTCGTGAAACTCTTCTATTTCTGCCACTATGCTTCTGGATTCATAACTGGCTTTCAATAGCTGACGTTTTCGTATTACCCTTCTGATAAATTTTAATTTCTCTTCAATCTCTTGTTCTAATTTCTGTTTATAATCATCAATATATAATTTATATCGATCATCGAAATAACTTTATGTTTCGACATTCAAATATGTTCTTACTGATTTAGGATTTAAATCATAAAACTCCAAGTTATTAATCCATTATCTAAATTAATCCAGTTAAACATTGTTAAAGGGAATTTTATCCTTTTTAGCACTGGTAAATGTAAAATATTATGCATTTTTCAACAAATTTAGAAACAAGTAATAGCTAGTGTTAACATTAATTCGTAGAGGGTTTATTGGGTTCTACTAGAAAACATTTCCTGGTGTTATTTAATCTATTAATCGATTAGACTCATTAAAATAAGACTGAAATTTTTAAATAATGAATTCTTTAATTTCCACAACTCCGTCAAAATCAGATTTCTTAAATTTGTTGATTATTACACCAAAATTTTGAATGGAGTCATATTCAGACAATCCTAAGATGTTTACAATATTGTTCATTAGTGCATGAACATCTAGACCACATTTTTCGTTGATTTAACCCCACCCTAATACGAGAATTAGTTTCTTACGAAAGGGAGAACTAAATACTAAATGGTTTGATAAAGCGTTCTTGATCTGTTAATCATGTCCCCTATTATCGAGAAACCCTGGGGTGTCTATAATTGTATAGTCTGAATTATTATAAATTTAAGGTTGATATGTTTATCCCCTCTCATCATGCCCAATACGATTTTAATATTTTTAATATATTTGGGTTTCCTAAATATCAACTCTTGGTTAGTTGTGTTTTGAAACCTTTTAAAGTTAGACACCCTCTAAGAACAAGGAAATAGTTGTTTTTCCGCTTCCTGTCGGTCCTATAAGCACGATGGAATCCTATTTTAATTCCTCATTTATATTTTATATCAGAGACTGAAGTTCTTGGAATAAATCATTCTGATTTTATTACATTTTTATATTTAAAATTAAGAATATAAAATCTTCTCATTATAGTTTTAAATTAAATCATATAGTTATCACTAATCGTGAATTATAATAAAAATATATTATTAATATCATTTGAAGTTGTCACACTAAAATCGCCGATGATTGCAAGGTTTACTGCAACCTCTACTTTGTTAAAATAATATTTATATAATCTTTTGCTAAAAGTGATATATTATGTTATGATAATTCACGCAAATTCTAAATATAAGTATTTGATAAAATTGATTATAATAAATTTAAATATGGCTTGATTATTTTAAAAAGAGAATGTATCTAAGATGTTGTAAATGTGAATTTGGCTTGAATATCATTCAACTTGTTACGGAGTTCATAGCCTCCTTTGGATATTTTGAAAATTCTTGAGGCTTATACTAGTTATTATTAGGCTTGGTCAATTATATCAAAAAATTTTTCAAATTAAAATTATTATGTTAGACTTTAATCATATTTTTACACCTAATTTATAAGATTATTCAGTGAAATCACTCTTGAGGAGATGAAATCCTATTCTTGTTTCTACTGCAATAACTTAGCACACTTAAGATCAACAACACCATTATTATCATTTACTAATTTTTCATATTTGTCTAAGCATGTTAAAATCTCTTTTATGCAATTTTCAAAATCCATTTATTAATTAAGAATGAAATTATTAATGCTTTCAAGGTAAACAAGATTTATTTCTATTAATTCTCTACTTTCCTTTTATTATTATAATAGCTTAGTTATGGACTTTTGTTAATTTAATGAGATTTAATCTAAATAATTCACCAGAGTTTGTTTATAAACATAGGTTTCTGTCAAATCAATTTAGATTTTCGAGTAATTTTATGTCATGTTATCTAATATTCTCCATTTATAGTTATCATAGAAATTTCCCTGTAATATTTGCCCTAACCATGCTTCTATGGGTTATTTAGCACTTTCCAAATGATCAACTCCTAATGACAACAATTAATTCCAATATTGAATTTGCTCTTCAATATTCTACTTTATTATTTGAACTACATGCTTAGAATAAATCGATAACTAGTTGTCCAAATAAGTTTAGTCATCCGTGCAAATGTTCGGTTTAATAGAAAAACATTAGATAGGCCTTAACTATTTTATCCAATCAAAAAGCTTATCCCTCATTTAATCAGTGTAAGGATTATTTTATTATCCAGCCTAACTTATGCTGAAAAAGGAAGCTTGTTGTAAAATCTATAGAAATATAATATAACACTAATTATCATTCAAACATTCAAAGGGATTATTATGAGAATTTTATATTTACTAATCGCTTTGTTATTGCCAAATTTTAATTTGCTCTGAAGTTTATTTAGATACCTAAATGATATCCTAATCGTTTATATTACTCCTAAAATAAGTTTAATATAGATTGATATATTCTGTTTATATATTTATTTCATTACTACCAGATGTGCAATTATTGATTATAACACCCATATTAGAAATTAAATCAGTGCCAAATTATCCTAAACTCATATATATTCCATTAATAAGTTCTTTAATATTCAGAGCATTGCGAATATCTATAGCTTTGTAATTTAATATCAGGATAAATCTAATCTTTTTATAGAATCTAAATGTTTCATGATCTATGATTGCATTTATAATTCTTTATTATGAGGATCTATTATCATTATATCCTGGTAAATCAACTACAAATATGTTATTCTTTAATTTAATATTAGGTTGAGTTGTTTATGCAGCTACACCATGGCCAATCTATGGGTCATCTTATTGTCTCCCCCGTATGTCAATTTTATTTTTATTAATTATTTCCATAGTGTACCCATTAATATAAGAGAAAATAGTAGTTTTACCTACTCCTGTGGGACCATAAAGTATTACGCATTCTTCTTCCTTTAGGCTTTTCTTTAAAGTTTATATTTAATCATATAACTGTTCAATATCCAACTATCCTTCTTATTACATCTGATAGAATAATTCGTAGAAATCTTGTAGAAATTTATTATTAATATTTATCAATATCACATTCCTAAATTTTATAAATATTTGTCAGCGACATCAGCATATATGTTCATCTATTTATCCAAGATTGATTTGACCTTATATAATTGATGGATATGCTCTTTGACATCATCTTATACCTTATCTGGAAATATGTTGGTGGCATGGAACTTAATTTCGATATCTTCTATTTCTCCTGTGATTCTTATAATCTCAATTATCTAAGAATCAACATTGTTTGAAAATTTCTTAACATATTCCTACATCTACACCATTAATCTATAGAATTCTTTAAACTGTTCTTTTGAGACATATTATTCCTAATTTTCAACTTATTAAAAATAGACTTTTAAAATGCTCCTCAATTAAGATAAACTCTAGTATAAGTTTAGAGTCTGAGACAGATCATATTGTTTTTCTGAATAATTGATAAAATCTTTAAACAATTATTGATAAATAGATAATTCTTTTCCATACAATCTTTTGGCTTTCTAAATTATAAATATATTATATAGAGTTGTTCTCTAAATTCTATTTAGAATATAATCCAGGAATGTTTTAAGATATTAAGAAATATCTACTATGTTTTTAAGGATTTCAGCTAATGATTAAACCCTGGATTATAATATACAAGAATCTTGTATTAGTTTTTATTAGCATTCAGCCTTCATAGATGTACATATATACTTATTGTTGTTCAAATTTAAATATTATGGATTATAATATTTATTAACAGGTCAACAGATCTACTCTGTTTTATTAGAAATGCTTCTCATATACATCTTGACTGTATTATTTTAGTTCATATATTACTATGAACTTCTTATACTAAAACTTCTCTTCAATTAGACTTCCTTGCAGTTATATTAGCTTTTTAAGTCCTTAATCTTTAAATTAATCAAAGTTTTATTCGTCATACTATTTATTATATTATTTTATTTCATATGTCATCAGTTCTTAAGCAATCTCAATATAATTTTGATAAGACTAATTGAACTTATTCTGAAGGATTTTATTAAAAAAAGGGTTTATTTATATCTATGGTGTATTCATAACCCATTTCTGAAATTAAGTTTAGGTACAAATATCAAAAGGCTGATTATCTTCGTTTGCTTCATTGAAAAAATAAAATTAAGCCATATTAAATTATTCGCTAAACCACTTTAAACCTTTGTCTCCTCCTAATTAATGCTTCACCTTTTTGTGTAAATAATCTATTAGTTTTTCTCTCTTTGAAAATATGTCTTCAGTGCATTTGTTTATGATAACTGAAAATCTTAAATTTTCTTAAATCCCTAATATTCTTAATTTCTGTTGAATCTATTCAATGAATTCCTCAAATTCAAAAGATTCGATAATTTTGCTCCATTCAAAGACAAAGACAATTCTGATATATTAAATTTTATTCATTATTACTTAATCTAGATAAGTATTCAAATCCTCCTTGTGAGCATTCTTATTTGTGATATCGAATGCTGGAAAATCTATTATGTTAATGTTATTAGTTAAGACGTCAGTCAATTAGGTTTCCGATCCTGTGCCATGGCCAATATTCGGCAGATCATCATTCTTCTCCACAACCTCAATTGAATATTCGCCATAGTGATAAATTTATTTCAATCTGACTCCAGATAGATGAAGACCTATTGTCGTTTTTCCTGATCCTGTGTGGCCCATTAAGACGACTGCCTCGTTATTTTTCATATGAGTCAGTTGTTTGTGGATTTTGTGAAAATGTTCTATGAAAAATAAGTCTTAGTTTATTAACATTTAATAATACTCATTATTGGTCCTAATATTTAACTTTTGGCTCATATTCCTTAAACTAATTTTCTACCTTCATTTTATTATTATACTCCTCATTTACTTGTTCCATGAATACGTTCCTCAGTTCTTTAATATACATAACTATCTATCTTAAATCATTTTGTTCTGAATAATTGAGACAACTATAAATTGCTTCAGCCTCCTATAAGAACTTAAATTTCTCTAGTAATAGCATTATAATCTCTAACTATTAAGCTGCTTATGGCTTTATCTACAGAGTATGTTCCTTATAAATTATTTATGCATTCTCATAATTTTTCCATTAATCTTAAATGGCATAATCATTCTTATTTAGTTCATAATCAAAATCGTTGATGCAAACACACAAAATTTTATGGAAATATCTTTAAAGCTTGTTGACAACAATAAAATTGTAATGATGGTCTCTTAATTTAGATTTGTATATCTAAATAATCTCTTAGTATTCGGAAAAATTCAAAGCAAATTTGGAAATCAGCTAATTAGTTTAGACCAATTTTTTAACAATGACAGCCTCAGATGTTTCCTCCTATATCTGGGGTGTTTTTGGAACATGCTTGAGGAGCTGTAATATAAACTACTTAACTTACTCTAAGTCATTATTGATCTATTTCAGTTTAAATATCTTTTTCTAAACATCTTGGTTATTTTGTTCCAATCTAGCCAATATCTACTCTTGATGCACTGAAAAAGTGTCAGTGTATTACTTTATACATGATTTTACGTTCTGATCTATTTACAATTTGACTCCTGGATTCAATTGAGATATTTTTTAGATCACCTTCAATCTTTTGATTTATTTATTTTCAGTAATGTAATAGAGATATTTCTTTAGGAGTTGATTATAGACATCATCTGATATTTTACTACTCGAACATAGTTCCTTAATAAATTTTCTTTATCTTGACATCTTAGATAGGATTCTATCCTGTGTTTATTCTGAATATTTCTTCAACAGAATCTGAAAGAGATTTGTTAAACTTGGGTTTTCCTATATAGTAAATTCATTTAAATTGTTAATAAATAGATTATCTACAAATTGTTTGAACTCTTGTAACTATAACTTAGATGGGAACTACTTATCTGTGTGCATGATAGTAAATATGTCTCCTTTAAAAAGTGAAAAAAAACGTTACTTATCTTTAAAGTCTTAAAAATAATCTTATTTATCAAGAAATTCATATTTAGCATGTAAACCTAATCTTTTTAATAAATAATTTCTAATATCCACAATATTTATTTCTAATTGCTCTTCCTTTTTCTTGAATAGATCTTTCACCTTATTAATCACTATTCCAAACCTAAGTTATAATAAGTCTTCATTGATTCCAAGACTATATTCAAGATATTTCAAAAATGCCTTTTCGTCGATTTTATTTTTAAGGAAAGGCTCATCAATCACAAGGAGGATTCTCATTTACTTTTTGAGCCTCTTTACAATCTAACAGTTTATAAAGGTATTTATTTCAAAATCTTTACCATTGAAACCTGTTAAATCAATTACCGTGTATTCTTAGGCTTAAACTACTTGAAATGGATGCTATGTTGATGAGTTCATATTATTTATTGGTGGTAACTACTGATTTGGGATTTTCAATTCTAGTTTTGAGTAAAATTCATCGTTGATCTTATCGAATTGTTCTCCTCTGAGGTATAAACTTATAAATGTCTTCCCCACTTTTCTAGGCCCTATTAACACGATTATTTCTTTTAGGGTCGCCTTTTGTAACTCCTCTAACGCTGAGCTGAGATACTCTATGAAGTGGGTCTCCAAATTTGTCGCAAAATTTGTATACATAATAGCAATAAAATAGTAAATCAAGAATAAATTAAAATTGATAATTATTATCAATAAATTATAATCAAAAATAGTATTTCATCTATCATCCTAGCCTTCAGTATTCACGGAGTATTTCATATTTGTTTTACCATTTTCATGAATGATTTCAATCATTGTTAACTGCTTTTTAAACTAACATTAGATATCATAGAGTTGCTTTAGTTTAATTTGGAAATGATATTTGTTTTATTCTTTCCTTAAAAATCTATCAATATTTCCCAAAACATCCTTACTATCCATCCAACTCAGTATGTTAATTAAATTTATAACGTTATCATGAACCTCTTAGCCATATTGTTAAAGCTGTCCATTATTCATTGAATAAACATTTATTTTTTGTTAATATTTGTTGAATAGCTCACTATATTATGATGCCCATGTTTTCATATTATTTTACGATAACTGCTCGAAAGAGTGTTTTAGAATTTTCATAGCTATGTTTATTTGTTCTTTAAAAATAGCCTCCTAATTTCTTAATTTCCTTAAAATTTTGGAGAAAACCATCTTAAAGTAGATAAGCTGAAATGATTTATCCCTTGTTAACTATTTCAATTATTATATTTAATGCTTTAACCTAGTTTATTCGTCTCTCTCATTTCTATTGAATAAAAAGAATAGCAAATTTTCTGCCTTGAAATTCATATTTCTAAATTAAGTTGTATAAGCAATTAAAGCATCATTGAAGTCACTTTCAACCTATCTCACTCTCCTTTTCATTGAAGCTACATCCTTTTTCCATATGATTTCTTCCTATCTCAAATATTATCCACATTAAACCTTCATCTGATAAATTCTTATTCTGACATCTTCTAGACACTAATCTGAAAATCTGTTCAATTGCTAGTACTTTTTTAGATTTAAAATAGAAAGAGCCTATATTATCTTTGACTTGTCATTCTAAAATATTTAATTATTATTAATCCTTTAATGAAATTCCAAAACCTCCTCTAAATACTAACTTGTAAACTTATCGATAGAACAGGTAGAAAATGTCTATTCATATTTTTAAGTTCTATCTATAACCTACTATTCGACCATTCTCATTTGTTGGTCTATGTATTCTTAATACTTATCATCAAAGAATCTCTGAGCTTCTAAAGGCAAATATGGCGAAGTATGCTAAAAATTTGATTATTTTAATTCTCCATTTATCCACTTCCATGCCTATTCATATGTTTCCTAAGTAAATGGTTCTGTTTTCCTATTTGCTACATCTATTTTAAAGTAAGTTGCATTTTTTAGTATGTTTAAAAATATGGCATATGACTGATTATAGTCAAGTTCCTCATCATCTTGTAGAATTTCTTGAACTTAACCTTCTGAATGATTGAAATAGGTTTAAAACTTATCAGTCAGATACTATCCCATGTCGATGATGTCTTCAGATAACTAGCTATCATCATATCGATTTATAATAATTCCAATTTTAGATATTATGTCAGCCATTTATAAACCTAAATTCCTATATAAAGTATTAACTAAAATCTTAAAATCCAGTTATCCTCGCTCTATTAAACTTGACCAAGAGAGTACCAGAATAATTCTAACACTTTTTTTAAATTTGAATATAGTATAATTTAGGAACTAGACATTAATTTACATTTCTAAGCCTAAGTTGTCATTATAACCGGGTAAATCAATAATAGACATATTTCCCTAGAAAAACTAAGGAAACTTAGTTTGAGAGTGTTCGTTATGACCAATATAAGCCATGCCCTTTCTTAACTACTCATCTTTTAAGTCGATTCTAAACTATTTATTTATAGTCTTTTTCTCTAGTTAACAGCCTGATAAAAACAATCCTATAGTGGTTTTCCCACATCCAGTTGGGCCCATCAAAATTACAGACTCATCATCCTACAATTTTTTATACGTTTCTTGTTGGAGTTAATATAAGCTTTCAATAAAATTCATTATCTATATTTATAATATTAAGGAGGAAAGTTTTTTTATATGATTATTAAATCGATTTCTTGATACATTCTTAATATTACTTTATTTTTAATCATCGTTTTATAACAAAATAAATACTTAATGGTCTTAAATATTCATATTAATGCGTATCATTACAAAATGTTCTTCTAAATTATTTTTCTATGAAAACTAAACAAAGTTGCTCTAAAATTAAATAATTTATGAATAAGGCCCTTATAGCCTTTTTATTTCATAGCTTTATATTTTCAAAATTAAATCTTTTTATTTAATTACGATGCGCATGATTCCTTAAGACAAACAATTAAACCCAAATTTAGGTCTATACATTGGAGATTTAGAAGATGGAGTAACAGAGGAATAACTTTATGTTGAATTTAGAAAATTTGGATAGCTCTAATTTGTAAAATTGCACAGGTACTATATTTTTAAACCTTTTTGATATCCCTTTTTAGGTAAGTCTAAGCACTATGCATTCCTCTACTATAATTAGGAGGATGAGGCAAAAAAGGCTCAAGAATAAATGAATTATAGGGAACTTTTAAGACAGCCAATCAGGGTGACACCAATTAAGGAAATGGATAGAGAGGCAAATGTCTTCTTCGCAGGCTTCCCTAAGCAAGTGACCAACAAGTAAATACACGAATTCTTCTAAAAATACGGCCCTGTTAATTCTGCCAAATTGAGTGTTGATGAGAATAAATAAAGTAGAGGCTATGGATGGGTTTAATTTGATTCGAAAGAAAATGCCGATAACCTCATCACACAAAGTGATAAGCTTGTCTGGGATGGGTAGAAGATCATCGTTAAGAAATTCTTGAAGAAGGGGGAAAAAGAGAGAAAGGATAACAGATGCAATTTGTATGTGAAAAATTTCTGGGGTCCACTTGCAGATGAGGATGTTTTAGATGATGAGAACAGAAAGCTCAAGGAGGAGGAGATGTATGCTCAACTCAAGGAATGGTTTTCAGAAAATGGAAGAAATATAATTTCTATTTTTGTGAAGATAGATGTTGAGAGAAAGGCTCCATATGCCTTTATCAGTTTTGAGAACAATTAATAAGCCAAAGAGGCTTAGGAATAATTCAGCAAGGACTAAAAAATTGTTGGTAAATAAATGTACGTGGGATGGGCACAAGTTAAGAAAGACAGAAAATAACAAAGAGACAATAACATCAATGCTAGATATGTCTATATGGAACATTTAGCCAGACATATCACTGAGGATGACATCAAGAAGACTCTTAAAGAATGTGGCTATGCTGACGTGGTCTTAGTCAGATTAGAAAAAGTTTAAAATTCATTCACATCAATCATTAGAATCGGATATTTAGTATTTGAATAAGCAGCGGATGCTAACAGACTAATTAGAACCTTCAAGGAGAATGAAAAACTTGATTAGATAAAGGCTTTGTTTGAAGTCTAATAGGATACCTAAAAATATTTCTAACATTTATTCTAATAACCAAGATAATAAAGAAATTAGAGAAGAAATCCATAAGCAAGAATCAGTCCTAACAGAAGAGTCTAATACCCACAGTTACCTATGATGGGTGGAAATTAAATGCCTTTCATGTAAGTTCAGATGAATTAAATGTAAATGTAAATGGGTCCAGGATAAAGAAGAGGACCACCAGGAAGTGGACCAATGGGATACTAATAATATAGACCCTAATAGTAACATAGATATCCACCACCATAAGTGAACCAAAATATACAGCCTCCCGTTGCTTATGAGAAGAGATAAGATTTATTAGACCTTCTAGCTAATTTAGCAGCATTTTAAGCAAAACCATCAGCAGATTAGAGAAAACAACTAGGGTATTATATAATTCAATTTTTAGAAATATGCTGTTTGCACGAGTGAAAGGAAAGCTAGGAAAGAATGAGGCATAAATTGATTAAGTTGTAGGAATATTGATAGACGAAGGAAACTTCTCAATTGAGGAGATTATTGATATGCTGAAGGATGAGAAGAACCTAATGGAATAGGTAGAGGCCGCTTTGGGAATTATTGAACAAGAATGAGATATTATTAATAAAAATAAAATAAATGGGAGCATAATGTTAAACTTGCTGCAACAAGCAGGAATAGGATGCTAGTGAGGTGAAGCTAAAACCTTAGAACAAAAAGTCAGAGGCTGCTTAGGACTCAGAACCCAATAAAGATAAAACTAGAGATTAAGCTAGGTTTGCAATTGATTAGGAACAGCCTAACAAGAAAAAAGGAAGAGAGCCGAAAGAAACGGTTAAAGAGGTTAACAAGGATGAAAACTCCTAGAAGTCATAGCACTCAAAAAAATAGTTGAATGTTTCTGCCAATCATTCAGTTAGTGTAAATGTTGCAAGCAATCAAGAACAAAATGAATTAATTAAAAGCACTATTGGTTGCGATGAGAGGAAGAAATTGCCCCTTATATAATTAGAATCAGGGGCATCCTATGAGGGAGAGTGGAGAAACGGAATGAGAGATGGATATGGTAAATAAAAATGGCCAGATGGTTCTATTTACGAGGGTGAATGGGTGGAAGACAAATCTTCTGGAAAGGTTTTTTTTGAATTTATATTTTTTTTAAATAGGGTAAATTACGACATGCTGATGGGGATGTTTATGATGGAGAATGGAAAAATGATAAGGCAAATGGAAAGGGAATATATATACATGTTAATGGGGCTAAATACGAAGGAGATTGGGAGAATGACAAGTAACATGGTAGGGGAGTTGAAAACTGGCCAGATAATGCAAAATATGATGGAGAATATAGAGAAGGAAAAAAGCATGGAAGAGGAGTTTTGAATTTCGCCGACGGATCAAGATATGATGGTATTAATTTAATTCCAAAACTTAATAGGTGAGTTCTATGAAAATGATATACATGGTTTTGGAACATATCATTGGCCTGACAAAAGAGTTTATACAGGAAATTGGAAAAAGAATAAAATGCATGGCAAAGGCTCTATTACTTGGTAAGATGGGAGAAAATATACAGGAGTAAGAATAAATGCTATTATAGGAATATGAAGAGGATAAAAAGCATGGAGAAGGAGTGTTTGAATGGGCAGATGGAAGAAAATATATAGGAACTTGGACACAAGGTACAGAAATTTAAATTAATTTAGGTCGTTAAAATGGAATAGGAATATATTACTTATAAACAGGAGATGTTAAGGTAGGCGAATGGAATGAAGGAAGAAGATTAAAATGGTTTGAATAAAACGAAATTGATCAACTAGTTGAATAAGGGAAGATAAAAAGAAAGGATCTCGTAAGAAGTTGATTTTTCTATAAATTATAATTTAATATTATACTTGATGATTTCTTTGAGAAGGAATTTCTTTGAAAGAAGTAAATTTTTTAATTTAATAACTTTCTTTGATTTAAATTTTATTTATTTGAAATTAATCAATCAGCATAGAGCTATAAAAATCGCTAAATCATTAGAAACATTTCTGAGTATTTTTAAAAAAAATTTGTTAATATTTGATTCATCAAATAAAGAACATAATATTTATAAAAATATCATCATTTCCCCTACTTTTCTATCTAAGTTTATAATTGAATTATTTTATCATAAAGGAACTCAAAAATTCTATAATCTTCTTTCTTTGGCTAGTTTATACCTAAATTTTAGAGCTCATTTTTAAATTATAACTAATTTGTTGATGCTATTCTAATTTTAGCCACTTATTGAGAAGCCTATTAATCTATTTGCTATTGTGGATTGTTGTTTGGAGATAATTGTATTCTTGATGGAAAAATTTAAAATTATTTTTAGAATTATAAGTTCTTTTACTCCTTTATTTGGTCAACACAAGCTATTTTATTTTATTAATTTAGCTGTTTCTAACCAATTTATATTCTAAATTAATGTTCCTAATTAAATATTGTTGACTAGAATTCCTTTTAGATATAATTATTAAGACTTTTTTTAAAAAAATTTATAGCATCATCGATCAAAGTGTTTTGTATAATTTGACTAATTCTATTTTTGAGTGTTTGTATTTATAAGTCTATATACTAGATGTGCTTGCTAATAAGAATATCGTAAGTTCTTAATGTGACCTTTTTATTGTTTTCTTACAAAAGTTATGAATTTGGCTTTATTGGAATGATATCTTAATTTGGTGGGCTAAGCATACCTACATATTAGAGTAGATTATTAATAGTGACCCGATTATTCACATCCTTCATTAAACAATTACGTAGAATGAGCTTGAAATGATCATTACAACTGATTGTTTAGATAATTTTATCAATATCTTCCTGTTTAGTTGATCTCAAATGATCAAAAATTTCTTATAAGCTATTTTCTGAAATAATTTTAAATACATACTTACAAATAAGTACTAATTGGTAAGCATCCAATATAGGGTACAGCCTAATGCCCAAACATCGACTTTTTTATTATAGGGCTAGAATGCGTCTAATAGTTCAGGAGCCATAAATAATGGTGTTCCAATATTTCTAGTTAATTCTTAATTAATGTTATCATCATCTAATTCTCTAACAAGACCTAAGTCACAAAGTTTTAAAGTTCCATTTTACCCAACTACTATATTATCAGGCTTAATGTCTCTGTGAATCCATTTTCTTTAATGAATCTCTAAAACTCCAAAACAGATCTTAAACTTATTTATATAACTACTTATTAAAAATGACTAAGAATTTCATTTTCTTTAAATTTTTATTTTTGATATAGAGTAGTTAAATTATCTAAATTTCCAAGCTCCATTATTACGAAATATCCGTTGAACTTGTTATCGCGGAAAAAATCATAAATGTTAATAACATTCTTAAAATTATTAACCATCATATTCTAGGTGCACATAACTTCATTTTCATTCATGTATTGTTAAAACTTAATAGCTACTTGTCTTTGATCCTTATGTAGCTCTTATCCTCTAAATACAACACCTCCGGTTCCTGCAGCTAATGATTTATCAATTCTATAAGAGTTCTTTTAACTCTTGATTTCTGAGTTCTCGAGTAATTTAATGTTCTCGTTTAAAGTCTTTTCCATAATTAATAGAATAAAGATTAATTATTTTTTTATTAATTAAAATAATAATATTTTTATTTAATGATGTAAAACACAGCCAAGTCAAGACTTTGATTTTAATATGGTTGTAACAATGATAGGCCTGAAAAAGAACAAAATATTATTATTTTATTTATAATCATCCAGAGAAAAGTGTTGCACTTCTTTTGTTGTTTAAAATTTTAGTTGACTGATCTGCCAAAGTTTGTGTCTTTCTATGTTTCAACTCATAATCATCTTCTATTTTAACTACTTGTCCCTCACTAAGATTGTCCTCTTCATCAGGTTAACAGATCATCGTAACGTGAGATTCCTGAAATACACATCCATGTTATTTTTCATAATTTGATCGATGAGAATTTAATGGTCTGATATCTCTTTTAGTAGCCATGTATCTAAGAAACGGTACTAATCTCATTAGACAATCATCCTCGTCGGAATCAAGAAATGATGGAATAAGCAATCCATTATCTGGCTAGAGGTCAAACGCATTGGGATTATTCTTAAAAAATATATAATGGAAATTTTAAATTTACATCTATAAATATTAAGCCATCTAATGGTCTTTCAAGTAATGTTAAATCTTTAATACAATTCCCTTCTATGAATTAACAACTTGATCGTGCATAATAATCACTTATCGTTTTATTAGTATCAATATATTAGAGTACTTTCTCACAATATGATTCATAACCAGCTGTAAAAATTATTATTTCAAATAGTTCACTCATCATTTATAAAAATTCTGTCAAAAAGGGTCGTCTTCTTATATACACCTTATATAATTATCCTTTATGTATAACATCAAGTATTGCTTCATGATTGAAATTTTGGTTTTCTCTAAATTCACAATGAACTAAAGTTTCATCGAGATCTAATACTAGTGTCTTCTTTTCATGTTGATGTTTAGGTGTTGCAGCCAATTCATATTGTCCTCCAAATTTATAACGGAGCCTTTCGAAACACAGTTAAAGTGCTTTACAGCAATTCATAATTTATTGTATATTAATGTACATCATTTCTTTTTCTTGGCAACAACTTAAGCAGCCTTCTTCTTAGCTAACTCTAATCTCTTAATAGCATTAGCTTTTCTTTATTTGGCATTTAATTTGGCAGCTTTGAATTTTCTGTGATCTCTCTTTGGATCTTTCTTTGCGCCTCTCTTAACTCTGTCGGAATTTTTTCTAATTTCGGCATGTACTTTAGTGTAGAGTGCTTCAACTGTATTCACACCAGCCTATTTAAAATGATTAAATAAAATACCTTTTACAATGTGTTAGCCCATTATGAGAATTACTTTGTGAAAGCATCACCTCCCTTCTTCTTAAGTTCGGCCATATACTTGTCGATGTGAACTCCAAAGATTCTGTCTCTGTGAACCTTTGCATCGAACTTCTCTTTGTCACCTTCTAATTTGAATCCTGGGAATCTTCTGTTACTGTGGGGGACATGAACACCTCCATCAGCAGCTCCTTTAAGAGCACCGAAGACTCTGTTTCCGACTGTTGATCTGACTAGACCAATATCTAATACGGCATAAAATGGTCTTCTTTCTGGATTTGCTTTATCAGCAACATCAAATAATTCACCATTGACGTTTGTGTTTCCAGCATAGAATTTTTCCATTCCTAACTTCTTCAAGACTCGCCTTGCTAAGAGTAAGCCTGTTGCGTATGCTGAGGCATAATTTGTTAATCCGGATGTTAAACCATATTGCTTTAATTCGCTTGATTCAGCAGCTGTTACAACAACGTCTCCCTTTAAGGTGGCATAGATGACTTATGCGATGACTTTAGAGTTAGTGAATCTAACAACTAATCTGTATTTGGGTGAATTATATTTATCCTTATCTTAGTGGATCAATCCTTTTCTTGCTTGATAATCTGTCTTTCCCTCTCTTCGTCTTCTGAATTTGGTTTAGAATCTTTTGAAATATGGGGTTCCTTTAACAAGCTTTACGAATGCCATTATCTAATTAAATAAAAAGATTTGAAATTTTGAAGAGAGAAATTAAATAAGGATAGATAAATAAAATAATTTTTTTGTTTATCACATAATATCTGATGAATTATGAGAGAGTCTTTTAGACGGAGCAGGAAGCATAATAAGCAGCTCAAATAACTATCTAAGAAATATTAGGTAATCCAAGATATTTAGATAGAAATAAATTTCAAGAATTACTATAATAATATAAATAATCGAATAAAGAATTGGATGATAAAATATCTGATACAATCAAATAATAAATAGATGCTATTAACCTAACAAAAAATTTGATGGAGTAATCATTTGCTAATCTACAAAAAGCATAATAACAAATAGAAGACATGAATTAGGAATACATATAAAACTAGCAAAATCATTAAAAGTTGGAATAATATGAAAGACTTGCTACCTACAGAAAGAATATAGGGATTATGCTCGACTAGATGAAATATTTATTCAGCGTCAAGGAGTAGATAGATAAAATGAACTTATAGTTTTAATAGGGAGAGGAACATTATGAATAATTAAACTACAAACTATTAGCTTTGACTGATATCAGAGACAACCTTGTTGAAGCAGTCGGTCAAGGAAGTGGCTCAAAATAAGATTTGTAAGTGATTTTAGGAGAGTTTGGATGTTTGTAAGAGTTTGAAACCAAGTTTTATGAAAGATTGTTCTCCTATTTTGAAGATACATTAATTTTATCGATTGAAAAGCCTTAACTCCTAATTAAGATATTATAAATAATTGAAACGAGTGACAAAATTAGAGTTTAAAAACAAAAGGACACTATATTCAAGTATAGAGCAATCAAAAAAATAAAGGATGGGATTGATAAAAAGTTTAATAGCAAATTAAAGGATCATAAGGATGCAATAATGATTTTGGAAAACTCTAAATTTACTTCATAAGATCTAATTTAGATATTAGACCATACAATAAAATGCTTCCCTTAGCATTATGACATATTTAAGGTTTTTGAGGACTCATATAGAGAAAACATTGAAAAAAGAATATTACCTTTCTTGGAGGATGAAGAACAAGTTACAAGATCATTTGGTACTTTAATCAATCTTCTGAGTTGGCTAGATTCATATAATGATCTACTCTCTAGAGTTGGGTAATAACTATATTCGTTTGTCGATTTGATCGCTAAAGTGAAGTAATATATGCCAAAGTTTCTTGAACATGTTTCATCATTAATATAAGATTATTCAGGAAAAGCTATTGAAAAAGATAGGTAGGAGTAGTAAACTTAAAATAATATTGAAAAATTGATTAAAAATAAATAAGATCTCGTAACTTACTTTCCTGAAGACATATTTCATTTTGTTAATTAATAGTTTGATATATTAGGCAAAAAGCTAAAAGGTGAAATTATGATAGAATTTATTAGAGAAGTCTGTTCCACTTTGCAGTAGCTTATGAAGGATGAGTAAAAAGTATTTGAGAATGATGTTCCAACTGTAGAGGAATAGGGAGGATTATCACCAATATTTTTACTAACTCTTCATATCAATAACTATTATAAATGTTTGAGTTATTCAAACGAAACTATGTAATACTCACTGAGATTTATTGAACAAAAATATCATGAAAGAATAGAGTAAATTTTTTTAATCGATTTGAAGAATGTGTTTAATGAGTGCATTAATAAATTTTTGGAGAAGTTTGTGAGAATAATTACAACTGAAGTAAGCAGTCAAATTGTTCCATGTTTATTCTCTGCTTCTTGGTAAAATTAAGATTATATGAACTAAGCATTCAGCACAATCAAAGATTACTTAAATGACATCTAAATTATAATGATGAATCAGATACATTTTAATAAGTTGGTAAAATTGGCATATAAATATTTGCTTTAAAGTTATTTAGAATAGTTGATTTATGTAACCTAATAGCTCTATGCAGTACCAAAAGGATTCTTTCCTAAATAACTAACCAATTTGGCTATATTTGGAACAGGGGATAACTCTAAATAGATTAAGGAAAAAAAGTCTGGATTTCAGATGGTCTTGACTAATAGAGAACTTTTAGTGCCCTAGATGGAATAAGATAAAAATATATTGTTAAAATTTGCAAATTAAGATCACATATAATAGTTGGGAAAAACATCATTAGCAAATTTAGATAAATATCTAACTATTTTAATAAATTCATTAAGCAAAGATAAGAAGGAGATAGATTTGGCAGTTCTATATTAAACATATGAGAAATATGCCCCTTATGTGTTAGAGGTTATAATCTAATTGAGACCTGATTGTGATGCCTCATTTAAGAAGTAGAAATTAGAATAATTATAACTTTTGATGAAATGATATTCATTTTAACAAACTTAATAATATTTGTTTCTTTTGTTGAGTTGTAGGCTATTTTAACTTTTTAATCCTGTTATCGAACATCTCCATAACTTATTACTTCTTAACATTATCAGCTTTCTTTGCATAATACTAAATCTCTTCTTCCAAATTCTCAAACTTATTGTCCATTACTTCTTCTTCATCATCTTTATCATCTTCCTACAAATTTAAGTTATTTTCAAAGGTTTCTAATTCTAATGCTTTCTATACAGCATATTGAATGACTTCTTTAGGGAATTTAAGCATCTAAGCTATTTGAATTCCATAACTTCTTTCAATAGCTCCTGGTCTAAGTTTATATTGCATAGATAATTTGTTTTATTCCAAAACACAACTAACATGATAATTTTTGATTCCTGGTACCTATCCTTCCATCAATGTCAGCTCGTGGAAATGTGTAGCAAATAAGCAGTATGCCTTTATTTCAGTGGCAATATATTCAGCTATTGCGTAAGCTATTCCATATCCTTCAGAAGTGGATGTACCCCTACCCAATTCATCTATTATGATCAATGAATCTTATCTGGCTGTCTTTAGCATACAAGCAGCCTCTAGCATTTCACTCATAAATGTGCTGACTCCTTTAATTTGTACATCTGAGGCACCAACTCTTGTTATGATGGAGTCTATAATTGGAATGCTTGCATACGAACATGGCACAAATGCTCCTAGATGAGCTAAATAGACGCTCATGGCTATCTATCTAATATATGTTGATTTCCCTCCCATATTTGGACCAGTAATCATGTAAAATCTAGAATCCTCTCTCCTCATTTTAATGTCATTAACTACACAATTTTAATCAACTAATTCAAGTAATGGATGTCTTGAATCTCTCAAATCTATTTCATGCTTATTATTAAATTAGGGTTTAACATATTATTTATTAGATTGATGAGCTAAGAATGCAAATGATGCTAAAACATCTAATTCTGAGATTATAAGTGCGCAATTTTCCATAATTGGATAATATTCTGAAACTATTTTCAATATTCTATCAATAACAGCCTTTGAAGCCTCATTGTATTATTCTTTAACATGATTATACTCTGCCACAGCTTCTTACAATTCATCCAAAGTAAATGTCATTTATTTCTATCTGATTGATATTGTTTTATATTTCTTTCCAGTATTCCTGAAAGCCTCGTCAGCCTCCTACTTTTTGGCTTCAAATACGTATGTGTGGGTAGTGGAATCGGACAAATTCACAGATATTGATAATTCTTCCTCTGTTTTAAGTCTAACTTATTCTATATCTTGCATAGCTGCTGCCATTTTCTTGCTTAATTATTGAAGTGTGTCAGAGAATTTAGGATTAATCATGAAATCTCCTTATGATGCTTTCTTCAAATCTATTGATTTTTCAATCAGATTCTAGAGTTTATCAAAATCTCCTGACATAGCTTCAAATGGTTCAATGAAGACAGTATCAAGTATTTAATTTTTTGGCTGATTCTATACCTTATCTAAAAAGTCTCTAATCCTCATTATTAGATTGTATATTTTTAGACAGTCTTGTAAAGATGCATTACTCTTCTTATCGCTCTATATTTTATAAAATCTAGCATAAAGTCTGTCAAGGTCAGGCACCTTCTTCAAGAAGTCATCCTATAGGTATTACCTGAATGGTGAATTTTGAAGTAAATATTCAACTATTCTTTATCTATGCAAAATTGCTTCAATGTTTTATAGAGGCATTCTCATCCATCTTTATAGACATCTTCGCCCACCTTAAGTGTTACATTTATCTAGTAAAGCAAATATAGAATCAACATTTGAATCAGTGGACTTTTTACCCTGCATTGAAAATATCATCAAAGCTGTAATGGCTGCTAGATCTAGTTGCATGAAATTCCTAATATTCAAATTACTTTAATTATAGGATAAATGGATACCTTAAGGAGAACTTTTATTAATTGCTCTTATCTTAATGAAGCTTGAAATGCTCGATTATACTTTGCATACATTACAAGGCAATCTCTCCTTCATAAATATATTCTCCAAGTGGCTTATCTAGGACAATATTGATTATTCCTTCATTAGGTTTATTTATATCTCTTTGCTATTTCTCTATTATGTCAGCAGAAGTAATTTGATCCAAAATGTCTTTGACTTTAAATCTTTCGGATTCTATCTCAGGATACTTAACTAATATAACAAACCTAGTGTCTTACAAGCCTTATAATATTAAACTCTATAAATTACCTGGATTAACTTGAAGTATGAGACATTCAAATACACTGTAATGTTCATTATCTTAGAAACTGCACACTTCAAATTTTCTCTTGTCATTATCAAAGTAGGCAGCTTAAACTTTTCGGGTGTTGTCTGAAAAGTTGATTATCAGCGCTAAAACAATAGTGTTTTAATCTAATTCCATTATTAAATTATTGCGGGGAGAAATTAATTAAAATACTCTTTAAATCACTTATATTGATATTAATCATATATCCATATGCTCGGTAATCCAAATACAACCCACATTAACGCTAGGGTTGCCCTAGGATTTGAATAAATAGCCCATTTTTAATCCAATTATTCCTAGTATTCAACAATAAGTTCAGATCGCCTTAATCCCTCGACGAATGGAAATCCAAAATTGTTGTCTTATAAAAATCTTAATTCTTTCAATTCCTCCAAAGTCAAATTATTTTGGTTTCTAATTTTTTATCCAATTATTTTAATATAGGAATCAGTCACTTGTTTTAGTTTACTTTCTAGCTATTGAGATTCATAGAGTTTTGAATGATTCATAAATTGAAAATATATTTCTTTAAGGGATGACTTTTAAGTAATATTCAGTTATTTATAATCCATAGGCTTTGGGATGCCTAATTACATGTCCTAAAAGTCTACAATGTCAGTCTTAAATTTTGTAAACAAATATTTTATTTTCATATATATAATTAATAATCCAAAAAATTGTTACGGACATTACTGCAGCCTTTGTTGTCAGGCCAGTACACAGAGTCTTCGTTTACTTACTATTTTGTATTTTAGACCCAATTAGCGAAGGCTTAAACTAGAGTTTATCCACTACTATATGGTGATACCCAACTCGGAGCATAGTATGAATCTCTAATCAAGAAACTTTGAATTTATATTCAATTAATACCAATGCTATAAACAGCTTATTCCAAATGTTCCTGTTTGATTGTTCCTTATCTTATATCTAGTTAAGATGAAATCAACTTCTCTATGCTTTTATTCAATATAATCCTTTTCTGCTTGGGAACATTTAGTTAAAGTGTTATCATTCGCACATTAAATTTTTCCTGATAATTAAATGATAGCAGTATCATAAAACGATTGTATCGCATATATTGGAACGTTTATGTAATCAACTAAAACCCCTGCATTGAAACACTTGTATTCTTAACCAGGATAATGCTTATTGCATGCAGCTGCAGGAAATTCAACTTCTGCATTAACAAGTTTGAATGTTTCTGGTATGCTGATACTATAATCATCTGATCCATCAAAAGCTGGACCTTATGGAAAGATTCCTGAATCAGGAGCTCCAACAAAATCAACATTTGCAGGTAAAAGGGATTTTGTGTATTCAATCCAATAATAAACAGCAACTGCTCCTGCAGAGCATCCTGATAATACAACCTTGTCAGCCTTACTTAGTTTTTAAATGAAATCCTGCAAGAATGATTTATAAATGATGTCTCCTCTAAAATACAATTTAACTCCATTATAATCAACAGGTTTAGTGATATGACCCTAAAATCCTGTACCATCACAATAATTTAAATTGATCACATTCCAATTATAGAAATAAGGGTTTAACGTTCTATCCTCTGAAAAAATTCCTCCATATCTGTAGGTTGGTGATAGAGGCTTTGAGCTTCCTAAATATGTTAATGATCTATGATAATTTGACTTTGAACCTCTCATATGCTGATTTAATCAATTGGTCTCTATTTAAGCCTTCAATGTAAGCTCCACCTTAAAGATGGATAAAATATTTATTCGCTCCAGATTCAAATCCTTCGCGAATATAGTATGATGCTTAGGAACCATCCAAACACAAAGCATCTTTATTTTATATGAATCTTAGATCTAAAGAGTAGACCACAGCAAACAAGCTAAGAATAAAAAATGATGTCATTCCTGATTCAAAAAATTTGTATAAAATGTATTTATTTGTAATTCATAATGAATTACACCCGATATTATCAGGCCAATCTAAAGTATCTCTATTGACTTAAGATTATCCAGACTAAACCCATAGTTCAATAGATTTAGCTAAAGTCAAACCATCAGGATAGGGAGAAATCCATTCATCCGAATGATATACTTATCTTTACAAGAAACTATAAAAATAAATTATAAAATACCAATGTTCCAAACAGCTGATTGCGAATGAACCTGAGTTTTTATTCTTAATCAAAAACCTATCAATCACAAATCTAGTTTTTTGGATGTATTTGTTAATAAAAGATATTTCTGTTGAATTACATTTCTTTAAAGTACTATCTGAGGCACAATCTGTTTTAAGTAGGGTTGAAATATATTGTTTGTCTACATTCGATTAAATCACAAAGAGGGGAACAGTAATAAAGTCAACTAAGAATTCTGCATAGGAGCATTTCCAAGGATCACTTGTATATCTTTTGTAACAATCCTAGTTGGGAGGTTATCTTTCAACATTAACTATCTTTGCTGCCTCAGTAATATAAGTTCTGTAATCTGTCGTTCCATCAAGTGCCTAAATATCTAAGGCTATTCCAGAATCTGGTGCACCTAATACTTTGACGTTTTAAGGAAGAACATCTCTTAAATATTATATCCAATAATAAGCAGCTAATCCTCCTGATGATGCTCCTGAAAGAATTACTGTGTCAGCTACTGATAACTTTTGCATAAATTCTTCTAAGACTCCTTTGAAATTTGATTCTCCTCTAAAATGTAGTTTTTTCAACAAATGGGTGATTGGGTCCTTAACATATCCTTGGAATGCAGTTCCATCACAATAATTTAAATGGATTATGTTCCAATTGTAGAACTCAGGATTTAAGGCTGGATCTGAACTGAAAACTCCAGGTAAATTGAGTGTTTTAGGCAATAATAGCGAGGATCCAAAAATTGTGAAAGATCTTTCGTAGGCTGACGTTAAGATTTCTCCTCTTTCGAAACCTTTAAGAAACCCTCCACCCTCAAAAAATAGAAAATATTTATTGGCGTTGTTCCCTGAACCCTCTCTGAAATAATATGACTAATTATTTAAAATTGTGTTTTACTCCTTTAGATCCATCCAAACATAATGCGTCAGGATTCTGAATCTTTCTTAATTCCAAACCTAAAGAGAGGTTTATTAATATAAAAGTTAGCATATAAAAATTAATTTATATTAAAATATAATTAGAACAAAATCAAATTTCAACCCTTTTTTTTATTTCTTTCTTATTTGGAACAAGTAGCTAAATGAACCTTCCAGCTAACACCTATAGTCTAATAACATAATGGACAAGAAACACCAGATTTATTACATGTTTTAGAGTCCTAATGTTCCTTTAAGCTCAAATTCTTTAAGTGCACATCCACACCTAATTAGAGTAGAATAATAATTTACATTTCACACTATCGGTATTCTCTTTTAAATTCACATTCATCTAACATATGATTTGCAAGATCTGAAATTTCGGTTACTTATGCACAGGATTAACAGACTGTCAACATAACACAATCTTTCAACATATGAAGATCTCTTGTATTTTGATGAATTAAAGTTTTATCCTCTATGCCACAGAACTCACATGTAGTCGTGATAGGAAAATCAGTGTTTTAATTTTACTATTATTTCCTTTTCTTCGGAGCTGCCTATTTTTCCTCCTAAAATATTGGATTCCCTCTATCTATTTTGAAAAAGAGTTCCTCAAGAATTTACATTTATGCTGGTCTAATTCCTCTCAAGCTCTCACGAACCCTATCAGGCTAATATTTATAAGCTTCTGTAATAATATATATAGCAGTAGTTCTAACCTATTCAGCTTAATGGTCAAGATATTTTATTGCAGTTTCCATCACTAAATTGTAGGGTATCCTATCGTTATTTATCTTATATTTTTATAACAACTAATATATTAGCATAAGTCTAGATTAAATATGTCTAGTTGAGGATATTTATAAGCTTGGTTTTGTTGTTACTCCTTTAATTAAATGATTCACAACCCCTACTGTAGTCATTACCCCAGAATCTGCTAATAACATGATAATCTTTTTGCATTCCTCCTTATTTCTCTCATTTATGTCACCTAATTTGTCCATTAACACCTAAATTTATAATTTAAAATTACAAGCATTATATTATCTAAAATGATTGGACTCTCTTCGTTTATTTATTTGGGTTTTAATCTTATTAGAAGTTGTTACATTAAAATCAAACTCAAATTTAAGACTTTGTCCACCTTGTCATTCAATCCCTTATTAACAATCAACAAACCATATGAAAACATCTATTCAGAGTTTTTTATTTGTTCTTTAGAATTCTTAAGTGTATCTATTAATTAATTCAGCCCTTTCTCTCTTGAGTTCCAATCTTTAGAAAAAAACTTTTAACAAAATTCCAAACCAAATATAGGTATGTAGGGATCAGCTAACTTCTATTATTCAGGTGTTAATTCTTCTATTGTGGTTTTATCATTAGGGTTCTCCTGCTCAGGAGGCTTGTTCTTGTTTGCTATTGCAGGTATCACCATATCATCATAATTGATTTATCTGGGTTTTTCAACAACAGTCCTATCAACTACCCTCTCTGGTTCTGCATTTTCTTACGACTATTAAGTCTAATCTACTTGCTCTAGTCTCTCATTTAACCCTGCTAATACATCTTCTGGTCGTTCTTATCCATCATCCTCTCTCTCTTCTCTTTACTCTTCATTTATTATTTCCTAATTAGGTATCTATCCAGATTGCTCGTGCTGTGAAGGTTATCTGCTACCCTCTGAAAACTCTTGAGCTCTTATATGTCTAATATCTGGTCTTATGTCATTTCCATTCTCATCAATGACACCGCATTCCTTTTTAAGGTTCTAGATTTAATCCTTCAATTGAAGTGCTTGATCAAAGTCCTCATTTTATATTGAAACTTTTTTTCGATCTTCAAGATCTTTTATTTGTAATCCGTATGACTTTAGTTCAGTTATTCTAGCCTTCAACTGTTTAGCTCTGTTATAATCCTCTTTTGAAATGGCATAATCTTTTTACTCTAAATTAAGAAGTTATTACATGCTCAAGTGCTAAAATGTGTTGTAATATTTTTGAATCAATCTAGTATGTAGGTCCTGCTATTTCATCAGTAATTTTTGGATTCTCTGCTGTTCTAAATTTCTGTTTTGAAGGTGGTGGCAATAATTACTATTTATCTCCATACATCCTCATTGCAATAAAACCTACCTGATTAAAAGGATTGAATTTATTATCGTAGTTTCTATGTATCAATAGTTTTACAAAATTACATTCATTTTCATCTATTGATACAGTTTTGAGTTCTCTAGCTTACCAATTTGATTATTCATTAGTATGAAATGTAAAATAACCAATCTTTCTAAACTAAACATTATCAAGTATTGCTCCTTTACCGACAAATACCTCTACTCTTGATGGTATTTTCTTTTCGTGACTTAAAAATTATGCCTTCACTAAATTGACTGCACTTTAAAATTACAGTATTATCTCTTATGGATAAGAACAGAATCTTCCACTCTACCAACCTGCAGGCTAACTTGTAAGTTCAATTAAATTCTATGCTGGAAATTGTGGATCACTTGTTTGTGAGTAAGGAATCGTAAACGTTAGTATTTTTGTATTCTTTGGCTAATGCATATAAAATTATTATTTATAATTGAATAATTTTTTTATAAATCACATAGATTTTATTTAATAATCATCGATTTCTGCTTGTTCTTATATTATCTGGTAATAAAATTATTTACTACCTTCACATGTGATGAATAAAAATTCTATATTTAACTTAGAACTCATCATCATATTCCTTCTTTCCACATTGTATATATTTTTCTTAATAATTTTTATATGTTGCTATTATTTATTTTGGATGTAATATTTATTTTACGATGATAATAAATGATGAAGCAGATACAATTTAAAAATATACAAAACTATTTCAGAGATCAATTGATCAATTCAAGATAAGAACTCTATTAATGATAGTTGAGCGTCTCTATGTAATAGCTTCGTCTACTTCAATACTGATATATAATCTGAACAATCAATCTTGCGGATGGGATCAAATACAAATATGGGTTTTATGTACGATAATACAAGCAGTATTTTCATTAATCCTCTATTCATCAATATTTCAATTAGGAAATGACAAATAAAGTGTTGAAAAATTAGCATTCCACTTTGCTTAAGTAATTTTTGTTCCAAGATAGGAAGATATTGCAGGATCATTAGCACCAGAGAGTATCAAATTTAATATAATTTTATAGCTTTTGATATCACACAAGCATATTAAGGGTAGGAACTTAATAAGAAGATTGAAATTCTATCTATGTAAATAAGATCAGAGATAGTTAGATATAAAACATGGGTCTATTATAATAACATATTTGCAGTATCAACTAACCATATGATCTTTTTATGGACTGCTTACTTTATAATTTATAAAAATGAAAATCAAAAAGGTAGTGATAACTTTGAATGCTAGTAATACGGATAAATATAGACATATGTGTATGGCTTCTTAATGTTTGTATAATTTTCGCACTATTATCTACTATCGATAATACTATTACTTCTTAGTCCTATAATTGCAGGATTTTTTATTTACAGGTATTTTAAGGATAAAAAGAACAAGAATGTCGGCTTAGCTGCTTTAGAGGCATTAAAACAAACAAATTTATACATTTATGAACCTAAATTATTTAGTGTGAATGATAGTTAAAGTGTTTTAGATGGAGAATAGGAGTGTTCCATTTGTATTTAAGCCTACAATAGCAAGGATGAAATTCTAGTACTACCGTGCAGTAAAATGCACCATTTCCATTTGACTTGCATTTCTGCATGGATAAACTTATAGTAGACATGTCCTTAGTGTAGAAGACCAATAAATGGAAAAGAATAAGCTTAATTGGAATAGCCTCTTATTAATTAATGATAAAATCAATTAACTTAATTCAAATCACTTTCATCATCCTCTATTTCCTGCACATCCTCTTCACTCCTTAAAACTGGTCCTTTTTTGAGATCCTCTTTTAGGATAAAATTTTTGACATATTCTTCGGAGCCCTAATTTATGTAAACATAGGGATATATTTTATGATACACCCTTAACTATCCATCAGTAGGGCGTTCAGAGACATTTAATAATAACGGCACTCTACAACCTTTGTCTTTAAGCATATCCAATAAACGTTTGATATTTAATTAGTCTCTCGCCTTTTCCTCTTAAACAACATACTCTTTTTGATTTTTAATTTAGGAATAAGTCATATCAATTATAATTCTAAAATAAACTTATGATTTAAATAGGAGTTGTGGCTTGATTTGAAACAGATATTTTAGAAATTACATAAGATCAGCAATATTGATGAAGCTTTACACCTTTATTTCCCGCTGCTATAACTCCTCATCTATTTATCTTATTAGTTGTTCACTATTTTCGATATCTTTTGACCACCAAGCAATCAATTTCCCTGAATCATTTTTATTTTGTTCATTCTCGCTTAAATTAGTTTTTTAGAATTTTTCTAGTTTTTTATAATTCAAACTTAATGATTCGAGATTCTATTCTGATGCTTTCGATCTGAAATCGTATTCAAAATCAGATGCTGCTGAAATAGTTAAAGCTGTAAAGCTCATGATACTGAGAAAATAAGTAAATCTTAATAACATTAGGATAAGAATTTCGATAGAATTAGCATATTAACTTGTATTATTGGCTTGTCTCTCCCATAATAGAGGATCAGTGGGGATGCTCCAAAATATTATGGAGTGGAGGGCTAATGAGTATGTTTGATATCCAAAGAAATTTCTTCTGAATACTAAAAAAAATGCTAAACTCCAGCAGATTAATGTTATTAATCTTATCGGTAACATCTTCATAAAGTGAATACCTGATCTATATATCTAATATATATTGAAAATACCATATTGACGAATTTTACTGACATGTCAGACCCCTTAATATATGAGTATATCCAAAATAAGTTAAATGGTGTGAAAAATAATAGTATGGATTATGATATCATACGAAAATCTTATATTTATCGAACGACATCCATTTATAAATAATCGAAGCATGGATTAATAGCACTAAAATTACCATTTGATTACCAATTGGAGTCCGATATCTTACAGGATTAACCAAGGGAAGTTTTAGCTTATATACTTGAACCAAAAAGTGCAGTTTCAGTAAAGCAAAATATAGTAAACACAATTTCAATCAGATTATTGCATATCACTAAAATTTGTGTTGGTTTAGCCTATATTGATCCCTCTAAAAGCATTTTCAATAAAAAGAATAATGCGCTTACTATAAGAGTTGTATTAAACACCAGCCAGGTAATTGAGAAAGCTGGTCTAACATTCACTTATTATAAATAGTATGAAAATTAATGACCCCTTTCTATTATTAGATTAAAATTGATTATGTAATAATCTAGATATTTATTAAATTATAAAGATAGTGCTGTAGTTGTATTAAGCACCCAATTGTTCTGATATAAGTTCTATAATTTCTGCTAAAAGTCAGATTTATCCTAAAAACTGATCTATCCTATGTATCCAAATTAAGGGTACTAGCCAAATGATGATGTTTTAATGGAGTTTTAAACTGTTGACCTTATGAGGGGTGAAAAGTTATTGCCCAATAAATATTGCTTCTTAAATTCTGTGCAATTAGATTCCAAACATAAAGATCTATTTGAAATTTCTACTCCGCTTGGCATATACTTTAGTAAATTATACTGATTATATGGGTTGCACTTATCTTCTAAATTATCCAAAAATATTTTTTAATCATCAAGACCCCAATCTGAAGAGTAATTACTTACCGTACAATTAGATTTAAGGACTGTAAACGTAACCATCCGAATAGATCCAATAAGTTTATCTTACTCATCATCTGCAATGAAATTTTCCCAAAATGAGTTCTGGATGTCAATTAAGACATTTGAAAAGTTGTAATCGTACTTAAATATACTGCCAAATTGTTAAACAGAATAGAGTGATCTGTCTTAGAATGTACTTAATTCTTAATTCACCATTTCTAATTGAAATAAAGAATCCTAGTACAGCAGCATAAATATCGATAGTTCCTTTATTATCAAGAATATAACTTCATTTAGAGGCGAGAGAAATAAAACTTTGACCTAATTATAAAATCGTCTTGTGAAAAGAATTGCCATCTTTAATAATATAAAAATTAGGGGAACTCACAAATTTATAATCATCAAATAAAGTTAATAATACTGTAGGTCTCTTAGTCATAAATGTAAACATCCCCCTTATTATTTGATTGTAGAGGGAGTAAAAACTGGTCACACTTTAGAATTTTTGAGTCGAATTTCACGATATCTTAATCATTCAAAAACCTTATTTATTATTGTTTCTCTTATTGATTCGCTAAATTTTGGAGAGATTCAAATAATATGTCGTATTATAGTGCTAATGTTTATTCGATTTCACTTTTTATTTTTAAATAAAGGCAGATTCTTATCAATTATTTATCAGCCATATCTTCGTATGGAGTTATCTCTACTATCTATGACTCAATACTCAAATCATGCTCTAAGAGGGATTAAATCTACTAAACCGGGGATATCGAGAACTACAATTATTAATATTTTATTTCTGAGGTGTATTCATTCTCTATAAAATCGAGTTTTTCAGTAGTGTTTTAAATAATGAAGGCCTTAAAATTGAGCTGGCACTCAATAATTTAAATGTTTTTATAAATGTAAAGAAATTTGCTTTTTGGATCTGTGATCTGAAATTTATCACATTTTATAAAAAATGCCTCCTACTTTAGGTTGACTACTTAAGTTGAGAAGTCCTATTTAAACATCAATGTATGGTAAATGCTCAAATCACTTTCGTTAAAAATGAAAATCCCTAAATCACTCAAAATAAAAATATATGGCTATTAAAAACATAAAATGGGAATAATAAGTACCTTCATCATGTAAATTTGGTAGATGTATGAGGCGCTAATTTAAAGTACTTCCTTTATACCTTTATAGTAGAGTTCTAATTCGATATTTGTTTGGTAATTTTATTGAATAAATGAAAAAGTAATCTTTAGCATTTGATGTTCATGATCATTTTCTGTATCTAAGAAAAATATCTCATTTATGTTGACTGTAAATCTATCTTCTTTAACAAGCCGATTTCCTTCGCATTGCAATTATAAAATCTATTGGCCATAGACATAATAAAATTTTAAGGAATTCATTATTTTTATTTATAAATCCCCCTTAAGGTTGGATTCCTATTTTCACTATAGATTAATAAAATGAAATAGAATATATTTCAACTATTTTACAATATAATATATATTTTCAAATAGAATAATATTATTAATAATTCATTCTTTGATCATTTCCACTCTGCTTTAAATTTTGATAACAAAAATTACTCTACTTCCTATTTGTGACTATGGATGTAAAACATTTCCTACCCTGAAATTTTTGATCAACAGTTGAACTCTCTAATTCTAGTTAACTGTTTTCAATTCTATATTGCTAATGTCTAACTTATCCAGCGTATTCACATAATTCTAATATATTGACCTTTATAATCTATTCACATATCTGTAAATCATTGATAATCAACTAAATTTTATTTACCTATTACTACTCATATAAGGATAGATCAAAGATTGTTTGCATCTTGGCAGGTTATTTATTTAAATCATTATTTTGTATTAGGACATAACTAAATACTCCTTAAACTTTCTATTCTTGTATGTTATATGAAACAAAAATTCTCTCGTAATAAATTAGCATATAATGTTAATTACATGCTATTTATGTTTTTTCTTTAAAATTTATACATCTTTATATTTCATATTTATAATCTATGACTTATTTCATGACAATTTAGAATTTTTGATCTTTTTTAGTTATTCTTTTGTCAAATATAGCAATTTTTTAATTAAATTTGACATACAAATGTTGATCATCCAAATAAGCTCCCACTAAAAGGCTCTAATAATCACCATACTCCTGTGAGTTTCCTATTACTTTTAATTGGAATATATCAATTTAAAGTGATATGTCTGATTCTTATTCTTTCAGGTCTTAAAAATTTGAACATAAGCACAAAAAAAGTTTAAAAGATCCTTTATCGCATGGGTAGTATTTTCTTGCCACAAATATTGCATTTTATTAAACGTCGTGACAAGCTATTTCAGAATAATCTTAATAAACTTGCCTAAATTCATTATCTTAAACAAATGAGAATGTTTTGGATGTGCATTAATCTTAATCTTCGTCTTTGGCTGTACCTGATTTATAAAACAGAATATATTAATTTCTCTACTCTCCATTGTAGATATTTGTATCTTACATTTGTTCAATCCACTAAAATAAATACATATATGTACATTTTTGTATCTAAAAGTCTTGAAAACCTCACTTTTAGGAAGCTTTAATTCAAAGCATTGTGTTTTTATGTCTACTGAAACGGAGTGTTGGCTATTTTCTGTTATGAATTTAAATGTTAGATTTTAACAAATTCTGACTTTTCTTTATCCGAGAAGTAATGGATCGCTTCCTTTTGATCTTTTATTGCAATTATAGGTATTAATTAAATCTAGTTTCTAATTATTTTCTGTTAACAAAAAATTCCAACTGAGAGGGTTCATATTTAAATACAGCTACTAAAACGCTGAAATACCTTATTAATTCACAGAAAATTTAGTTATTATTATTTTAGGTAATATAGCTTCTACTCTATAAATAGAAGGCTCCTTTGCAAAGTTATCATAATTTGCTTGATTTTCTATATAATAAAAACTTGAACTGGTACAATATATCAAATACGGCTTTAAACACTCCTTTAGTTATGCTTTATTACCATTAGGTGAATAAATATTTTATTTATCTATCGTGACTCTTTAAAATTGTTTTTTATTATCATCAATTTTTATTTACTCCATAGTACAATTGTAAGTAAAGGCATAATTTTTCTAATTTTAACTGCCTGTAATATCATAATTGTTATTCAAAGTATTGTAATTGTATCCACTTTCCAACAATGTGTCTCTCTCATATTTGCCTCCGACTATTGTGAAATAAGTAGTATTTTTCTCACTTTTAGAAAGCAAGTTACATTTAATTACAGAATATTTGTCTTTTCTCGCTCCTTATAGAAAGTATTTATCCTAATAATCGTTTGCTTCATAATAAGCATACTAATTTTTCTCATTTTTTTCACAAACATGTAATGTTGGTTACCAGTAATTGTTATACACCTCTTAATAACCAAATACATAGACTTTATGATCAGAAAGATAAAATACATCATTCATGGTAAAATTCGTATCCTGCCATTAATAAACGATAACATATTCATATTAATTTTTTCCTTAATCAAATATCGTTCTTAATTGATAAATTTATGCACAAAAATTGATAAAAAGCACAACTAATATCTCCTCATTTGGATAGTCAATTTATATGATTGATCTTTCATCTATTATTATTGGGTATTTTAAATGTAACTTTAGAGCTTCTTCATTTTTATTTTCAGTTTATTAAGGCGTTTTACTAAGCAAATAAATGTATTATGATTAATCAGCTTATTAATCTTTTTATATTTCTTCACTATCTTTCTTTAACTAGTATGTTTGGGACTAATATACATATAGTTATGCTTTAGGTAATTACAATTTTATCTAATCTTGAGGATGACACAAAATCTGAACTTTCTAAAATATTTATTCATCAGTATATGAGCTTATGAATGATTTGTAAATATTTTATCTTACTGATATGCATGCATTAAATGAATTTATAAATGTTTTTATTTAGAACTCTTCAAAGGCACAATCCTCTTATAAGGCTTACCTTTTTTTAACTTCATCTATTGACTAATTTTCTGAAAGACAATCATTTTTAGAGTAGATTTAAGGTATAATAATTATTTAATTTTAGAACATTCTACTAACTTTTCTTATTATTTAACCAATCAATATTGGAAATTAAGTTAACTTAATATTATCCAACTTCTCAATGTTCTGTTGATTTGGAGTCAAAATACACTATGGATCATAAGTTAGAATGCAAATTTTTGATTTGAAGTCCTTAATTAACCTTTTAAGATGCTATTCGAACAAAATTATTGATGTCTCTTCGAAGTGGGAATTTATCAAAAAAACAAAACTATTTTAGGGCATATTCAAATTTGGGTGCTTGATAAAGTTATAGCCCTTGTTGTTAACTTGTTTATATTGTTGTGCCTTAGTGAATTCTCTAAAATCATTGTGAGGCACTAATTAAATGTGTTAAATCTATGCTTTTTTTTACTACAAGCATTTCAAATATTCCATATCGTCTGATTTGAACGGATCTCCGATAGAGATATAAGTAATTCTTATGTCCTACTTTATTGAATTGGCTGATTCCTACAAATCAAAATTATCAATCTATGAAATCGATTTTAATATGACATTATTCTATTATTCGCTTATTTTTTATTTAACTAGTATCATGGCAGATTGTAAGCCTTGTAATATCTAAAACATAATAAAGTTGAAATCATACTTCATCTGAGGAAAATTTTATCATTTATGCATATTATTTCATCTCTTCTAGGGTTTCATCGATCTATTCGATATCAATAGAGTTCTAATATATATGAATGATGATTACCGAGTCTTCTTTTAATTGTACCTGGTTTTCTAATAATAATGGATAGTATTTTCTTATTAGCTTTTTATTATTCAGTACAAGATTCCAATCGTAAATCCTCCTTATAGCTTCAGCTCCCAAATCATACTCTTGATCATTTTTAACTCCGTTTGACATAATGAATGCAATTTCTCCATTCGCATCTGTTTATTTAGAAATAATGCTTTCAACCTAATTTAACACGTTATTACTATTTATTCATAATTCTATTGATTTTTCTTAATCATGTTCTTCTCTGGTTCAACTTCCATTTCAAATAGTATTTCTTGATTAGTATATTTTTGGGAAAAATAATTTATATTTTTTTTATTACAATCAGAACATATATAAACTCAATTTATTCTATTTAAGATCAGAATACAATATTCATCCTAAACTAGACGTCAGAATCTGTGAATTTACCCTAAAATTCCCCTAGATCGATGTCACCAGATCCATTTGAATCCACAATATTCATGATGTCTTTACCTAATTTTGTAACATAATCTTCATTCATGAAGTTAGTCTATAAAACCTTTTATTTGGAATTCTTCCTCAGAAATTATTAAGTTTGCATATAGATAAGTTTAAAAACCTAAACCAAATCTTCTTGCGTAACTTTATCATCTCCATTATAGTCATAAATTCTAAACATATATCTTAACTTGTCTATCTTCTCTGTCAGGGGATGAAACACTGACAAAATTAACATGAATTTTTGAAAATCCATAGTCTCAACCTATGCTTAATTCATGTCATATTCTATGATTTAATAAATTCTTTGGCTGAAAAAGTGCATTCTTATCTCTAATAAGTTTTTAAACTATTCAAGACTAATCGAGTTTCGATTTGAGGTATCCAATTATCTGAATTTCTTATTTAAACTCAAAACTTCACTTTCTGAAAAGGGTGGGTACTTAGACGATTTTATTTACTTATTTTATTGGATTTATAGCTGCTCTTACATCGTCTAAGCTTTGGTAGAAGATGAACCACCTCCCATTAATTTTTATAATAACTTAATGAATTAATAGTGCACATATTCTGATTAATGTGATGTAGCTAAATATTGTTCAGAAGATTAAAGCTTCGTAAACTTTTTTGCACTTCATTAATGCTTAATAAAGAGTACCTTCCTTATGTTGGTGTTGCTTGTTATCATAATATTCCTCATATTCAAGTGCATCTAGTTGATAGTGAATGCCTTTTTAGCACCATCAATTGAATCATTAACTGAAAGATTGAAACTAAGTTAACCAGTGGCAGCTGTTACACTATTGGCTTTAGCAAATGGAGCAGGAGATGTTTTAACAGCACTTGCTGCATCCAATAATTCAGAGGCTGTCGAATACAATATTGGTGCACTCTATGGAGCAGGGTTTTTTGTATGTACATTAGTTGTGGCATTAAATATATATAATTCCTAAAAGGGAGTTCAGTTGCACCCAACAGCAGTTTGTCGCGATCTCGGATTCTACATATTGGCTACGTTTATAATTTTGTGTTATGGAATAAAGGGGGAGTTTAATTTAGAAGATGCAATTATAATGCTACTAATATATATAATGTATATAGTTTTTGTTGTTGTTCAAGACAAGGTCTATAATTCTGAGTTAGAGATAATAGATAATTAAGTTTAGGAGAACTTTGAGTAATTAACATAATATAGTTCCATATAAACAGAGGAGGTTAAGACTCGAAAATTTATTATACTGAATATTATTTTGAACTTGATGGATCTGATGCTGCAATTTACTTTATCATTATTTATTCCATATTGTGTTGAAGATTATGAAATCATATAAACTGCTTTCAGATTATTGTTATCAGAAAGTTTAGCAATTATTATTCTATTTGGTTTCAATCAAATTTTGTTTATCATAGCTGGTGTATTCTGGTTTTTGATTGTTTGCTTATTGACTTTAATTAAGATTAGATAATATGTAAGAAATTTGTCTAATTAGGATCCCTATTATCTAGTGACCTTTATAAAATTATTAACAATTACTTCGTCATTGTTTTTAACTTATTTGTTTTCAGGAGTTTTAATTGACAGTTTAACGTTCTTGGGATCCATATCAAATATGCCGTCATCTTATTTAGGAATCACGATAATAGCTGTTGGTAATGCATTACCTGAAGCATTGGTTACTATTTAACTTTCTAAATAAGGGTTCGCTGTTATGAGTATGACAGGAGCGTATAAATATATATTATAAATAGTTATGCGGGACAATTGTTTGGCTTGTTGATAGGTATGGGCCTAAGTCTATTAAAGAAAATATAATTAAATGGAGCTGTAAAATTTAATCTATTTACAAATCCTATAATGATAACAATAGTTTTGGCTACTCTTATAACCTTAATTATAACAATAACATATTCATTCAGACATTAATTTATATTTAACAAAAATCTGAGTTACATTTTAGCTGGTATGTACTCATTAACAATGTTGATAATAACTATAGAAGCTATATTTATTTGATTTTATATAATTATATATTATGTTAATTTGCATTTTCATAACTTTAATACAATCATAAGAGATCCCACCATTATGGCACTAAACACCAGATTCTTATAATAGAACATAGGCTTTGTCAACAACTAATGGGTTAAATTCGCCTTATAATGTATTTCTATCGGATGACATGGGTGTTTAATATTATACTCATGTTCATATCTAGAGTAAGAATTCTATGGAGAAATACAAGGTAAGTATAGATATAAACCTACCATTTACAATTATAACGGAGTAGATAGGTAATGATAATTAGTAAAAATACACTAAAATGATTCCTACATCAAAATAGGTTTCATTATTCATCAAATTTATGGAATAAAGATTGCCCTAAATAGAATAATACAAATAAAACAGTATATAAATATTAATACTAAGTCTCAATTGTCACATCCGAAAGCATATTTTGGATAAATGATGATTTATCAACCAACTAATTGAGTTTCTTTTACTTGTCAGACATAGGAGCAGCATATTTTAGATATATAACTAACCTAGATGGATATATTGGATTGGCTGTTGATATAGAATATGAGAAACCAGCTGTTATGAATCTAGTAGCCTGCATATTTTAAAATCACATTTTATCGAATGCATCATTTTCCTTATATTATGGCAATCAATAAGGGTTTATTGATTCCTTATTATTTTTGGGAGGATTTCAATCAATATTTAGATAAGAAAACTAAGAATTTTAAAAGCTGAATGTCTATAAATCTGATTTACATAACTATTGTATTAGAATGGATGTAAATATCATTTTAGCTGAAAATACGCTTTATGAATAATAGAATTTGACTGGGTGTCTAAGTTCAATATATCCTTTCATACAATTACCTTATGACATACTATCCAACATAAAAGCACAAATAGAAAACGAAACCACAATACAGTGCTACAATTATACACAAATTTTTTAAAATATGCATTATGATGTACTAAGATGTCACTCTAAAATACCATATTCAGAAGACACTCAATATCCCACTATTGTGTTGAAAATGGGAAAAACTATTTCAAGATTAGAACCATAAAATTATAATCACAAATGTATTTATGATAGAGTTAACTATGCCCAAATATGCACCACTGTATTAGCATATAAGAACAATATCAATAATACATTTAATTTAGATTAGTCATAAAGTGATATTATATTGGGTTTACCGTTTCTGAGGGTGTATTATACCTACTTTAATCTACATGATCAATCTCTATGTAATTATTAATAATTAATTTTTTATAGCACTTGCATAGTCTTATTAATATCCAATAAGACCCTTGTATTCGGAATTTTGGTATTATAGTCTGTTAGTTATATTGTTTTGTTGGTGCATTTTGATGATGACTTGTGGTATGTTTTACAAAGCAGAGATGTCAAATATGATGAAATTTACTAATAACATAATCAGATATATTTTAGGAAATCAAGAAGCAAGATAATAATTATTATAAAATTACTTTAATGAAGAATGAATTATCATTATAATAATTACTATCCCTATATTATTTCATTAGTTATATTGTTTTCCAATGAATTCAAATTAGTCGATATCTCAGCCCAATGAACATGCATCTATGATTAGAAAATATGTATTACTTTTGTCAAACTCTCACTTTAGCTGTTTGCCAGCCTTATGAAATGTTCAGAGAAACCTTTAACACTTTGCATCAGTATTCGTTGAATTTCTGAATAGATTGAAACATTATAGAAGGCAAAAGTATCTCTTAGATCATTTAATTATTAGGTTTCTTTGGGAAGCATGACTGACATACACAATTTCTTGTTTTTTAGTTAATCAGTATTTCTTAAATCATCTAGAGTATTTTTATCTAATTCCCATTTATTCAGTTCTTGGAAGGTAAAAAGTTTCTCCTTCTTTAATGTTAACCTCTAATCATATTTGAGATATTCTTGTTGACTCTATTCTCTTAGTTTTATATACTCTTTCATTTAATTTGCCTCAATATCATGATATTTAAAGAAATTGATGAAATCATCCTATATGACTTTTATTTAGTCCTAAAAACTTCTACCCCACAATACTAACATATTATTAAGAGTTATAATTAATGCCTCTAATTAGTAATTTTATCCTATTTATGTATTCTTGTTGTATTGATTTACAAAACTATGCAACTATGCAAATGATTCTCCCATTTAAAATAAATCTATCGATGTAATTTCAATATCTTTCTAAAATTGTTTACTTTATTTTCTCAATCTAATTTTAAAATCTATTAAAAATTACTTTGAGTAAATATTCTAGATGTTGTTTAGCAACAATACTGATTATTTGTGGCTTTCATTCATTTACTAATTCAATTAAATGTTGATTTTTCCATCGACTGTAATAACTTTATCAATTTTAGTAGTTTTTTGTATTTTTTCTGTAGATTTCATGATCGCCTTGAATTCTTTTTCATCTTTAACTCTTAAAAACTCCTATAAATATTTATCATTCCTAAGAATAGGGGATTTCAAACTTTGTCTAAGGAATCTCTTATTGTTTATTATTAATAATTACTTCCAAAAACCTTAATCTTTTTATCAAGTATGCATCCTAATACATTCTAGTAGTTGTTTTATTTGCTATTGGTGGTATAAACACACCTGGATATTGCTTTAAAAATAATTCTCTTAACCATTCAAAATCACTATATCGCCTATTCACAATCCAACCAAATGGTTGAGTATTTATCTTGTAATTCACGTATGATGCAGATAATGAAAAAAATCCAGTCTCTATCTTCTCAAAACTATAAATTGTAAAAATCTAGAATACCTTTCTATTGTTACTATAGTATTCTCATTAGATCCTAATTCTGTAATCTCTAATTAAACGCAAGGTAATTCCTTTTAATAATTTTACTCATCCCCGCCTTCAATATTTTATTGTATTTCTTAGATGTGTTTTTTGGAATCCTAAATCTATTAGTATAATGTGATTTGTTATTTTAATTCCTCATATGTCCATATGTCTATATCGGTGCCACCTAAAATATATATTATTAAGATTACCATTTTCTTTTTGCTTATCCATATAAGAAGAGAAATCTTCTAAATCATACCCTTTATTAAATATCTCTACTTTCAATAATTCTTCCTTTTCGTTTAAAGACATATTATTAATAATTTATTTGTTATATGTATAAAAAAGCAATGACGACGTCAAAACTAGTCATTCAAATTTTACTCCACTATTACGTCACAAAAACATAATTTAATTTATGAAAACTTTTTGCATCATCGTTTTCAGTCTATTACTTCATAGTTGTTGCACCTTGGAAACAGAAAAAATCCACTTGTTAACGCCACTACAGACATCGCTTGTTCAGAAATTGTTCATAAAAAATAACATTAAAGGCACTCTTGGCGATTTTTGTCCACCTAATTAATTTAACACATACTGTGCCGGAGCGTAACCATGTTGCCAATACAAGTCATTTTATGGATGCTGCCCTTATTCCTATGGTGTCTGTTGTGATGATGGCACGTGTGTACCTAATGGAAGAAAATGCTGAAATTTTGAATAAGTTTTAATTTATATGTTTTGTGCTCTATATAAAATCACGAAATATATTTGATAATATAAGCTAAACCAAGTGACCCCTGTCTTTCTTTAACAAAAATTTCTCTTAAGTTCTTAGTAAATAAATTAAATAAGTTTTAAGAATATCAATAGAAAAGTAGTTTATATATTAATTCTTTAAAATTTTAATAAAGTAAATCAATTCTTTAATTTTGTTAAAACAAGTGTGACGATAAATTAGACTTGGAGTTCTCAACTCGATATTATTTTATCTCACATACTAATTTTGAATTCATCTGATTTTATTATTAATTATTATATATAGATGCAAAACTATTAACCTCTAAACAATCAAGGAAATTATCAACCAGGATAACCTTATTAGAGTTAACCTTACTAAGGATAACCTTACTAAGGATAACCTTATCAATAAGGATAACCTTATCAATAAGGATAACCCTTAGGATAACCAATTGGTTAGCCCATTGGATAACAATAGATTGTAATATAATAAGGAACATACTAATAAAACTAAAATCCACCATAGTAAGGGTTTGGATAGAATTATAATAATTACCCTCCTTAGCAATAATTTTAGTAGTTTGATTAACAGTATCCTGCAGGCGCAGGCTAGTTAATAATTGTAGAATAGCAGAATTAGGGATTTAAACCTCCCAAATGGTTGATCGGAGGACTCATTTTATTAGCTTTTTTAAGCTTCGCCATCGGAATTGCATTATTGGTTGTATATTGAATATATATTCAATGTCTATTATGAACTATAAGATTATCATATTCTCTTTCTAAAAAGCTCTTATATTTCCTTGGTTATAATTCATCGAATTATGCCAATTTCGTCACTGTTTTGGTTACGACCTCGCTGGTGAACACTTATTCTTCAAAGTCTCCCTCTTCATCGACTTCAGGGGGTCTTGTAACTTATTCAGAAACCTATCTGGTTGTAACTGTTTGTGTTGATGAAGAAGATGATGAGGATGATGAAGAAGAGGATGAACGCTTGGTTACCTCTGCTTGTTAAACTTGCTTGGATTCATTAACATCTACGGTTGGCTCAGCTGGTTGTAGTTTAGGAGGAGCAGGAGCTGGGGCTGGTAGGCCGACAACAGGACGGGGTGGAGGAGGGGCAGGTTCTCCTGCTTTTTCACTTTCTACTGGAACTGGATCAGCTCTTGGAGGCGGAGGAGGAGGAGCTGGTAATCCAACTACAACTGGTTTTGAATCTTCAACTTTTGGTGGTTCTCGAGTAGGATCTGTGGCAATTTAAGGAGGAACTGGTTTAACTGTGACAGTTTCAGAGATAACTCTTGGAGGCTCAGATATAACTCTTGGTGGTTCGGAAATAACTCTTGGTGGATCAGATGGTTTTTTATTAACTTGATATCTCCTCTCAAATTCTTCAGATGTGATGCTATTGACTGTGATCCCATCATCATCTCCAGTTTAGCCTTTGCATTTATGCTTTATCACTTCTACTTGATCCTATTTACCATCTATGATATTAATAGTAATCTTTATATTTCATAAATTATACTTTTTAATTTCCGCATTAGTTGCTAATATTTTTTCTGTCCTCTAAATATTTATTAATCAATTTTTCTATCTTATCGCAGCATACTTTGCTATCATCTTCAGTCACAGCAGTGTGTAACAAATTTAGACTCTATTACATTTCTTTTGTCTCTTCTTCTCTCCAATTGTTATAAATGTTATCCCATGAGGGTATGTGGGATTTGCCAAATTATGCGAGTATTTTAGTTGCTTATTTTTTCACTTCATTTTCATATTCATTGTAAGTATTTTTCGATTAGATGGAGACTCTTGCCTTTTCGAGTAATTTAATGTCTTTTTGAATCTATCCTTAATGAACCACCAAATCATGCCAGAAGTCAAGAGATTATTATAACTCTACAAAATTTGTCTCGCAATCCATATTTATAAAATCAAGTGATTTTAACCCTTCAAATGTGTGTAATTAAGCTCCATTCGATAATTGAATGAATTATGCTATGTTTATTTGATTATAGTACCTTTTCCAACAATCATGAGGGATAGCAAAATCATGCCTAGAAAAGCTTTCATAATAAAAATAATATTTCAAATCCGTTTTTATTTTAATCATAATATTTAGATATACACTCGCTCCATTTGAAAATATCATGATAAACATTTCATTTAGGTCCAATAAATGTTAACAACAGAACCATTTAGAATAAAGAAGCTAAGAACTCACTTATATAATATATTTTCTCATTTTTTGTTCAATTAAATTATTTAAAATTTCAAAACAATAGTAATTCCTTGAAGAAGTCATTCATATTTGGTATGTAATTTTCTTTTATATATAATTTTTCTTTTTCACTGAATATTCGATCTAAAATCTTTTATTTATTGGCTATTTAAGCCTGGTCGCAATGATTAAGAAACCATAAAATAGCTTAATACATTAAATTCTATTACTTTATTCATCTTATACTAAGTCCCCTTTGATATCTTCAAGTAGAAATTAACTAACCAATTTTTACTTCTGTTTATTCTTATGAGGCTGACTCTCACCTAAAGACATGTTCTTAAAGTACAATTATAATGATTTCAAATCATTATCCTAAGCACATTTATCCTTTTTTTTCTTCTATTTACTTTTAGGAGGTTAATTATTGTTATTTAAAATTTAAATCACCCAGTCATCAAAACTCATTAAATTTATTAATTTATGGAAAATTTGGAATATATTTTTAATTGCCACATTGATGAAGCTCAGAAGTTATTTCAAAAATTGACAAAACAAGAGCATGTTAATCATAGAGAGATGATGAAGACCATTTTAAGATCATAAAGTGTAGTAGGGTTATAAATTTTAAGTGATTACACGAAATAATTTTAATTGATAAATAAGCAAGATTTACCATTCCTCATATTATTACTTAGTTCAATTAATGTCGACGTGATTAAATATATGATTGAAGTTGATAATTTACTTGATAAGGATTAATTTGTTGGATCTTTTATTAAATCATATGAAGATGCAATCGAAAAAAATCATGAATTAAAAAACAATATACTAGAAGTGGTTTCTAGAAAAAACTTACCTAATGCGAACTTAATTTTAGACAACCTATTGAAACTATCATAAGGTTCAGAGTTTTATAATGAAATTCATAAACAATTTTCAACATAATAAAACATTCAATTAATAATAGATAGACCATTGATTAAAATAGAGTTATTAACACCAAGAATTAAAGATAAATTTCTTCCAAAAATGTTCAAGAAAATAAGTAATAATAAATAAATTAAAATTAGAAAAGAATCAGAAAACAGTAGCAGAAGAGTATAAGGATATCAAACATAAGTAGAAGTTAATGACAAAAAAGCTATAAAAAGAAATACAGAAGGATGCTCTTGAGGGATTCAAACAAATATAAAAAAAGGATGAATACAAATAAGCCAAGCAGAAGCAAGCATTTAAAAGGTATTTAGATCTAACTATATTATTAGAGGAAAGAGCCTATTAGAAGAATAACAAATGGAACTTAAGAAACTTAAAACCATGCAGTTAAATGTAAAAAAATATAAGAAAAAATCCAATAGGAAAGCAGGAAATAAATAATGATTTTGTTATTACATTATATATTAATAATTATCTATGGTTAATCATTAAAATTGATCCTCCGGAAATATTCTGGTATTTACTTATTTAACAATTTATTGATCCATTATAATAACAATGGTTTATAACAATGTCTTAAAAATGAAAAAAATTGTATAATCTATTTGGTATGTGGATTAATATCCACTTATAAGTATATACAAAAGGACTGACAACTGTAAAGGTGACTAAATGTAATTAAATATGTAGGTAAATTGTTAAATCTAATTAAACAAACTTTAAAATTGATATAAGCTCATATTAAAACATTTTCTATCAAATATAGATGTTTCTAATATATAGATGATTCTCCAATTATAAAAATATATCAAGAATTGAAATAATTTAGCAACATTATCTCTCGAGGCCTAATTCTAAAGTATCAAATTAAACTAGACAAACTTCTTTGTTACTTATTAGCCAATTATCATCTAAATTTGGTCTATTATAATAATAGAAATGAAAATAAAAAAGAATTAATACTAGCTATTAACTAATAAAAACACCAATAATACTTTTTCTAAAATTATAACCTGGAATTCTTGAATAATCCAAAAAGTCTTAAGTAATCTCATATTTTTTCTAAAAAACTTTCTAACAGTTAAAATAAGAAATAATAATATCTATAAATAAGTTATTAAAAAAGCACCACTGATGTCTTATTAGTTGCTTTCACTCTTTTCTTATTCAATATTAGCAGAACATATCCCATTAATTAAAATATAACCTCCTGAGCATTCAAAGCACATATTCGGATTATTAGAATTGCATTATTTGCATCCCTTTAACATAGGACATTATTAGCAAGTTTTATTGATAGGAAAATATTGTTGAGGGCATTTTTACTAACACTAATTATTATAAAGGAAATAGTTAACCTAGCACTCCTAACAAAAACTTTAGCTCAGGCATGTCTAACAATTTTAATAGCATGCAAATGTATTAGGAAGATTGTACTGCCCCGAAGCAATTAAAATATTTTAGCTATTATAAACTTTTAATTGAAACTCAAACTAAGAGTTTGCAGTCTGTTTGGGATTCATAATTTGATCAAATTCTATGATTTAATCATTTATAAATTAGTCTGAGCCAACATTCAATCTTAAATTGAATTTTCCATCTATCCAATTACTTGAGGTTTTATAACCATTAATTTGGTAATACTTTGCATCTATATCATATGGCCAAATTAAAACCATGTAGTTTGAAAAAGGCAATTATAGTGGTGAGCTTAGTTGTAATTTATATGAGGTAGGTTCATAGTAATAATAACTTGTTGGCTTGATCTCAAATAATATTTATTGAACATCAATGAGTTACTAAATGTCCAGCTAAAAATATGACGATTAGGTTAATCTTGATTAATTATCATAGGCACTTACCTAAAAAAAAGATCTAATTCAAATAATTTTATATAGATTAAATTTTAATTCTAATTTGGCTACTAAAAGTGCCATTATTTTGCACAACATAATAAATGATTTATTACTTGTATTCCAAACCCTGCTAATTATTTATTAATAGGATATTCAACCCATCAGGTATTTTTATCTAAACCGTTTCTCCTTAGAATAAATTTTGAGAAGATAATAAATCAATCATATAATTCCTACTATCTTAGTAAATTTAAGATTATTTGAATGTTCTGACATTTTTAACTTAAAGATCATACAATATACTTTGCTTGATAATCTAATTATTTGATATTGTTTAGAATTATAGGGTGCAATCACCTTGAGCTCTTGGATAACTTATTTGACTAATAAATATTTAAAGATTCTTTAATTCTTCAATTTGATTGGCCAAGCTAATTTCTATGATCCCATTATTTAAGGTGCAGCTATAAGGTATTTATATATTTGATATTTGACAAGAAAGTTCTTACTCATTTTCTATATAACACTATGAAAATAAAATTTAGAGTGTTTCATTTCTTAAAAATTTATTTCGGGATTCTATTTCAATTATGAGATTAGTCTTATATGAAGGTAATATCATGTCACCTAAAACTATACTTAGAGCATTCATTGGAAATTAGCTATATGATATATTTTATGTTGAAGTCTCTTTAATTATACTTGTATTTTGATTTATAAGTTCTAATTGAAATTAGTAGTCATAATCTTACTTTAGTGGATTAAGAATATCATAAAGATCTATAATAGCATTGAAATTGCTCAATAAAAATAAGCCATCAATTTGGATTTTCTAATTATCTTATTTAATTTGTATATAGTAGTTATCAGTTATTCTTATTGCAAGGGTTTCAGGTTAGACGAACAACTGTGATGGAAAAGTAACTATCAACGATGATGAAGTTGAAACAATTGGTGCAACTAATTGCAACCTGTATGATGAAAATTATCCGAAATAGCATTATAAACAGTATATTTAAATGTTTTGCAAAGTATTTTATGTAAAAGTAATTTAACTCTATCCTTGCTTAACAATATATTTATTACTGCCAATTAATTCAAATAAAGTAATTTAAATTGAATATTAGTTGGTTGTTGATGGATTTATGAAATTAAGTATTGAGAACTGCAAATTAACGTTCTCCTAATAGACCGATTCTGTTAACGAAAACTATATTATATTATTAGATGTCAGCATACTAGTGAATCCTTAGCAATAAGCATTACATTAGAGATCGAATTAAGTGCTAAATTATGGGTTCTCTTAAAATTTTATTTGAATTTGATTATTTATCGCCAGGTAGGAATCAATGTTTAGTTTCAAACTGATTGAGCTTTACGCCGATGTACCATAAGTGGATAGGGTTATTGTAGGAATATTCGTGCTATAATTGTTAATAGTAATAGTTGAACTTAGTTTGAAACCATAATATGTATTTCCATTAATTTAGTAAGTGGCTTGAATAGTTAAGGGTTATGGCTTAACAATATAACTATTTCTATATCCAGAGAGCTTCACCTATGCAATTTCCAATGGCTTGCCAAGCATAGGTACGATATAATTGGATATGGTTAAAACATTCGACATATACTAACAGCTAACAAGTTATTATTAACCCTAAAGTATAATTAGATTAATTACTTAAATCCAAAAACATTATAGTTTTGATTGGTCAAAATAATCATATATTGACAAAGGAATATTAGGGTTATAACTTTAAGGGAAGATAATCTAGATCTAACTTCCATTTTATACTAGATTTATCTGAAGGTTAAGATTAAACATCATATCATTCAGCTCAAAAGCAGTTTTTGAGCTGGAGGTAGATTGAATTTAATATTCTTGGACTAAATAAGCAAACTTTTATTAAAATTTTTGATCAAATTAATACTAAGAGCCATCAAAATAGTATATATCTAACGTAGAGTCTATACTTATATTGTAGTATGGACCGGTGAAATTGTTTATTTAAACTGTAAAATTATAATAACAAAACTGTCCTTGAATAGTAAATATATTTTATGAGCAATCTGCATTAAATTCATCATATGCCGATTCTGTATTAATGTTAACGTAAGAATTCTAGCATTAAATCTAACTTCCTAGAGTGAGGATGTATTAACAGTTAACATACTTTGCATCCTCTGGTAAAATCGTAGTTAATAAAAAGGTTGTCTGATTTATGTCTAAGTTGTAATAATATTGAACGCTGTATTCGGCGACACTTAAAGATAGCATGCAAAGAAACAAAATGCTTAGCATTATTAAAAACAATGAGATATTTGCTCTGGAATATGAATGTATCAATGAAATAATTTATTACTTCAATGATGTTCATTTTTCACTTAAAATTTGTAATATAAATAATTTATAATATAAATTAATCCTTAAATTATAATATAAATCAATCCATGAAATTTTCCTCATCCATCTTTATCAGTTGTTGATTT